>JAJIBD010029075.1:0-18038 GCA_021461705.1 Cryptotis parvus
CAGAGTCTCTGGGGTGCGCTGGCTGGCCGGGCGGGCGCCTGGGGCTGTGGTAGAGCTCCAGGTCTCGCAGAAGGTGGAACTACAACCCCCAGAAGTCCGAGCGGAACCGAAGTAAACCGCCATTTTGAACTCTCACCCCGCCTGCCTGCATCCTAGGTAGAGTCTCTAAAGGGGCGCGGCTGGCCGGGCGGCGCCTGGGGCTGTGGTAGAGCTCCAGGTCTCGGCAGAAGGTGGAACTACAACCCCCAGAAGTCCGAGCGGAACCGGAAGTAAACCGTCATTTTGAACTCTCACCCCGGCCTGCCTGCATCCTAGGTAGAGTCTCTGGGTGCGCGGCTGGCCGGGCGGCGCCTGGGGCTGTGGTAGAGCCCAGGTCTCGGCAGAAGGTGGAACTACAACCCCAGAAGTCCGAGCGGAACCGGAAGTAAACCGTCATTTTGAACTCTCACCCCGCCTGCCTGCATCCTAGGTAGAGTCTCTGGGGTGCGCGGCTGGCCGGGCGGGCGCCTGGGGCTGTGGTAGAGCTCCAGGTCTCGGCAGAAGGTGGAACTACAACCCCCAGAAGTCCGAGCGGAACCGGAAGTAAACCGTCATTTTGAACTCTCACCCCGCCTGCCTGCATCCTAGGTAGAGTCTCTGGGGTGCGCGGCTGGCCGGGGGGGCGCCTGGGGCTGTGGTAGAGCCCAGGTCTCGGCAGAAGGTGGAACTACAACCCCCAGAAGTCCGAGCGGAACCGGGAAGTAAACCGTCATTTTGAACTCTCACCCCGCCTGCCTGCATCCTAGGTAGAGTCTCTGGGGTGCGCGGCTGGCCGGGCGGGCGCCCTGGGGCTGTGGTAGAGCCCCAGGTCTCGGCAGAAGGTGGAACTACAACCCCCCAGAAGTCCGAGCGGAACCAGAAGTAAACCGTCATTTTGAACTCTCACCCGGCCTGCCTGCATCCTAGGTAGAGTCTCTGGGGTGCGGGCTACGCGGCCGCTTATTATTACTAAAACTAGGAAATTCAACACCAAGGGTAGGTAATACCCTCAAGAAAAAAGAAACAGTACACTAGAGGAATTTATCCCTGAACACCGCAACACCATGGGAAAACAACGCAGATCCCCAGCTCGAAGAACAGATGAAGGAATTGACCGTGAAGAATCAAAAAAGAATACAGATATGCATGATCACTCTGACAATGAAATTAGAGAGGAAATTGGTAGGATGTTTAAGGAGCTCAACGAAAAAAATTGAGCAGATGTCCAACAAAATACAGGAGAACATAAACGGAGCTGTTGAAAGGGCAGTCAATAAACTACGGAGGAAATGAGAGCAGAAATGAGAACCATGCAAAGAGAAATATTGTCACTTAAAAACTCAGTAGATGAAATGAAAAACACAATCGGGGCTCTCAACAATAGGATGACAGCAGCGGAAGAGAGAATCAGTGAGACTGAAGATGAGCTGCAGAAAGCACTCAGAGAACTACATAAGATGGAAAAAGATCGGAAAATGGATCAGCAACGGAACAGAGAACAATGGGATGAAGCCAGGCGGAACAACATAAGAATCATCGGAGTCCCAGAGGGACAGGAAAGTAACCCCAAGGAAATTAAAACAGTTAAAAAACATCCTGGCTGAAAAGTTCCCCGAGTTAAAGGATGAAGGCATCCAGATCCAAGAAGCCCGACGCGTACCAGCAAGAAGAGACCCCAATAGAAAGACCCCAAGACACATCCTAGTCAAAGTAATGGATACCATAGACAGAGACATAATTCTTCAGGCAGCAAGATCAAAGAAGGAAATTGTGTACAAAGGGAGCATCCATTCGACTCTCAGCAGACTTCTCAGAAGACACCCTCCAAGCCCGAAGGCAGTGGTGGGATATAGTAAAAAAACTTAATGAAATGAACGCCTCAGCAAGAATTCTTTATCCAGCTAAACTCTCACTCAGATTTGAAGGACAGATATACAACTTCTTGGATAAACAACAGCTTAGGAACTTTGTAAAATCAAAACCAACCTTAAAAGAAGGACTGAATGATCTACTATAAGACGAGACATAACCCAAAAGAACAACCAACCTACACAGAAAGATGGCACAAAATCCCATGACAATAATATCTCTCAATGTCAACGGTCTAAATGCACCAGTTAAGAGACACAGAGTGGCAAAATGGATCACAAAATTGAATCCGACATTCTGCTGCCTTCAAGAAACACACCTGAACAATCGGAGCAAAGACAGGCTCAAAATAAAAGGCTGGAAAACAATCCTTCACTCAAACAACCCATCCAAAAAGGCTGGGGTAGCCATACTGGTATCTGACAACATAGACTTCAGGCTGAAGAAGGTCAGAAGGGACAGTGAAGGTCACTTCTTAATAGTCAAGGGATGCATATATCAGGAAGAAATCACGCTATTAAACATATATGCACCCAATGAGGGGCCAGCAAAATACCTAAAACAACTACTAATAGACTTCAAAGAAGACATTGACAGCAACACAATTGTAGTTGGAGACTTCAACACTGCTCTATCAACCCTGGATAGATCAACAAGATTGAAACTTACCAAGGAAATACTGGCCCTAAAAAGAGGGAGATGGAAGAAAGAGGGCTGGTAGACATATACAGGACATTTCATCCCCAAAAAAGCTGAATACACTTTCTTCTCCAGTGCACATGGAACATACTCCAAAATAGATCACATGCTGAGCCATAAATCATACCTCCATAAAATCAAGAAGATAGAAATTGTGCCAACTATTTTTTCAGACCATGATGCACTGAAAATAGAAGTTAATTGTACACAAAAACGGAGACCAATACCAAGTACCTGGAAACTAAACAGCTCACTGCTGAACAACCAGCAAGTCATAAAAGAAATCAAAGAGGAAATCCAAAGATTCCTTGAAATAAATGAGACTGATGACACCGAATTACCAGGACTTGTGGGATACAGCAAAAGCAGTGTTAAGAGGCAAGTTCATAGCTCTTCAGGCATTCATCAGAAAAGAAGAAAAGGCCATCATAAACAGTCTGACTTCCCAACCTAAGATCTTAGAGAGTGATCAACAAAAAGGAGCCCAACCCAAGCAGAAAGAAAGAAATAATAAAACTTAGAGCAGAAATCAATGAGATGGAATGTCAAAAACAATCCAGAAGATCAACGAAACCAAAAGCTGGTTCTTTGAAAAAATAAACAAGATTGACAAACCACTTGCAAGACTTGTAAGAAAAGGAAAAGAGAGAACCCAAATAAATAGAATCAGAAATGAAAACGGGGACATCACAACAGAAACCACAGAAATTCAAAAGATCATCAGAGATTACTATGAGAGCCTGTATGCCACGAAACAAGAGAACCTAGAAGAAATGGACAAATTCCTGAATTCCTATAGCTTCCCAAGTCTGCAACAAGAAGATTTGGAATACCTCAACAAACCTATCTCCATCGAGGAGATAGAATCGGTAATCAAAAGTCTCCCCAAACACAAAAGCCCAGGCCCAGATGGATTCACCAGTGAATTCTACAAAACCTTTAAAGAGGACCTACTACCAATTCTTTTTAAGCTCTTCCGGCAAATTGAAGAAACAGAAATACTCCCAAATAGCTTTTACGAGGCACATATCACCCTGATACCCAAAGCAGACAAAGATGTCACAAAAAAAGGAAAACTACAGACCAATCTCCCTGATGAATACAGATGCTAAGATCTTCAACAAAATACTAGCAAATAGAATCCAAAGAGTCATCAAAAAAAGATTGTACACCATGACCAAGTGGGATTCATCCCGGGAATGCAAGGATGGTTCAACATCCGCAAGTCAATCAACATAATACATCATATCAACAAAAAGAAAAATAAAAACCATATGATCATATCAATAGATGCAGAGAAGGCATTTGACAAGATTCAACACCCGTTCATGATGAAAGCTCTCCGTAAAATGGGGATTGAAGGAACCTTCCTCAAGATAATCCAGGCCATCTACTACAAGCCCACAGCGAGCATCATTCTCAATGGGGAAAAACTGAAAGCCTTCCCCTTAAGATCAGGGACAAGACAAGGCTGCCCGCTCTCACCACTTCTATTCAATATAGTACTGGAAGTACTTGCCATAGCAATCAGGGAAGAAAAAGACATTAAGGGCATCCAGATAGGAAGGGAAGAAGCCAAGTTATCACTATTTGCAGATGACATGATATTATACCTGGAAAACCCAAAACTCTCCACCAAGAGGCTCCTAGAAATAATACATTCTTATAGTAGAGTAGCAGGGTACAAAATCAATACCCAAAAGTCAATGGCCTTCCTATATGCAAACAGCGAAAGAGAAGAAAGGGACATTAAAGAAACTATGCCATTCACAATTGCACCGCAGAAAATCAAATACCTAGGAATCAGTTTGACAAAGAATGTAAAGGATCTCTACAAAGAAAACAACAAAACGTTACTTCAGGAAATAAAGAAGACCTGAGGAAATGGAGACACATTCCCTGCTCATGGATTGGAAGGATTAACATTATCAAAATGGTAATACTCCCTAGAGCTTTATACAGATTTAATGCGGTCCCTATAAAGATACCCATGATGTTCTTCAAAGAAATTGAACAAACACTCCTGAAATTTGTATGGAATAATAAAACCCCACCGAATAGCTAAAGCAATCCCTTGGGAAAAAGAAGATGGGGAGGTATCAATTTCCCCAACCTCAAGCTCTACTACAGAGCAGTTGTAATTAAGACAGTGTGGTATTGGTATAGAGACAGACCCGTAGACCTATGGAATAGAACTGAGTATCCTGAAACGCACTCACAAATATACAACCACTTAATCTTTGATAAAGGAGCAAAAAAATATTAAGTGGAACAAAGAAAGCCTCTTCAACAAATGGTGCTGGGAAAACTGGGCAGCTACATGTAAAAAATGAACTTAGACCTCCTTCTAACGCCATGCACAAAAGTCAGATCAAAATGGATTCTAGATCTCGATATCAGACATGAATCTATAAGGTACATCGAAGAAAACATAGGAGAAATGCTCTACGACATCGAAACGAAAAGTATCTTTAAAGACGACACACCGCTGACCAAGCAAATGGAAGCAATGATAAACAAATGGGATTATATAAAATTGAAAAGCTTCTGCACCTCAAAAGAAACGGTGACCAAGATACAAAGACAATCCACAGAGTGGGAAAGGATATTCACCCAATACCCATCTGACAAGGGGTTAATATCCAGGATATATCAGGCACTGGTAGCACTCCACAAGAAGAAAACAGCCAACCCCATCAAAAAATGGGGAGAAGAAATGAACAGAAGCTTCCAAAAAGAAGAAATTCGAATGGCCAAAAGGCATATGAAAAAGTGCTCTTCATCTTTGATCATCAGGGAGATGCAAATCAAAACAACAATGAGGTACCATCTCACCCCACAGAGACTGGCACACATCCAAAACAGCAAGAACAACCGGTGCTGGCGTGGATGTGGGGAAAAAGGGACTCTCATCCACTGCTGGTGGGAGTGCCGACTGGTCCAGCCCTTTTGGAAAACAATATGGACATTCCTCCGAAAGCTAGATATTGAGCTCCCATTTGATCCAGCAATAGCACTCCTGGGAATATACCCTAGAGACCGAAAAACACATAGCAGAAACACTATCTGTACTTCTTTATTCATCTCTGCGCTATTCACTATAGCTAGAATCTGGAAACAACCTAAATGCCCGAGAACAGAGGACTGGCTAAAGAAACTGTGGTTCATCTACACTATGGAATACTATGCGGCTGTCAGAAAGGATGAAATTATGAAATTTACCTGCAAATGGATGGACATGGAGTCTATCATGCTGAGTGAAATTAGTCAGAAGGAAAAGGACAGATATAGAATGACTGCATTCATTAATAGGATAGAGATACCAGTGTTTTAATGAATATGGGAAATTGTAATGGCAGATTAAAACTCACCACTGAATATACACAAAGAGACTTAAGTGATTAACTCTAACTATCTGCAGGGCTAGCCACAATGTGTAGAATAAGAGGGAGAGAGATGCAGAGACAGAGAGAGAGATAGAGAGAGAAAGAGAGGAAACTGGGGTACCTGCTATTAAGGCGGGGGGGGATGGGGGAGGGAGGGGTACATTGGTGGTGGAAATGGGGCACTGGTGGAGGGATGGGTGCTGGAATACTGTATTACCAAGAACCAATTATGAACACCTTTGTAGTTGTATGTTTCACGGTGGTATAATAAAAAAATTAAAAAAAAAATAAAAAAAAAAAATCAGAAGCACCATTTGGTGTAACTCTGAAAACCCCAAGCATTAGTAGAGGTGGTCCTGGTGGTCTCCTGTACTGCAAGAGGTAGAGAACACTGCATTTTAGCTCTAGTATTCAATCATTTGGACAAGTCTTTCCTCCCTAAAGACTGATCTTTTCATGAATAAACTCAATTCTATCCATCTTTCTTTCATTGCAATTTGCCAGTATTATTTCTTCTGTACTTTTGTGTTTTGCCTGGGGAAAGGATAAATAAATAGCATCGCATTTTCTTTTGGGGCATCCATTCTAGCTCTCCAGGGGAAATAAAAAGGAAGATAGTGATTCTGAATTTTAAATCTTTACTAATAAACAACAGGTACTGGAAAAGCATGGCTTTCCTGGGTTTCAGAATAACTAAATAAGATTTAAAAGACACTCCAAAAAATGTATATGCTATTTTATATTGCTACTACATCTAAACAGAAATTTATATTTTTTAAAGAATAACAAATGATATGGATGTACATTTTTTTTTTTGCTTTTTGGGTCACACCCGGCGATGCTCAGGGGTTACTGCTGGCTCTGCACTCAGAAATTACTCCTGGCGGTGCTCGGGGACCATATTGGATGCCGGGATTGAACTCGGGCCAGCGCAGGCCTGCCGCGCATAAGGCAAACGCCCTACCGCTGGCCTATCGCTCCGCCCCCGGATGTACATTTTTATGCTAACAAGTCATTTGCATTAGACAACTGGGGTTGTAAAATAATGTGCAAGTTCATAAATATATTGAATCACGATTAATATAAGGATTTATCTAAACACTACAATTCAGAGGGTAAATACCGATTCACCTTCAAATGACATAAATGTTAATTTAAAAATGCTTGATTATGTATTCAGCAATATGACAAACTATGTGCTAAAATGAGATTCTATATGGGTCGACTTAAAATAACTAGATAAAGTAAAAAGAGTAAAGATTGGAGTTTGCAGCCCCATTGCTATCACTAAAAAATTAGTATATCCACAGAACTAGTTATACAATAGCATTGTAAGGAAAGTGAAGAAGTTGAGGAGCTTTGGACTGGATTAAAACTATAAAACTTTTACAAAAAAGTATTCCTCAACAAAAACACTTATGGTGAATCACTTATCCCAAGAATAGCATCAAGCCTCAAATAAGCAAAGACAAAATTTGATGGAATATTGATAGTCACTAAACACAAGATAGTCACTTAGATTAGAACAATAATATTCACTAAACACAAGACTTTCATGAACCATATAGATTAATAATTCACAAAAACTATATACTGAGGACCCATATCTGGAAAATAAGCACTATGTGAAACATAACAAAGAAAAGTACTTTTTTAAAGATAAGAATTTTTGAAGATGTCTCAAAAACTAAGGAGAGAACTCCAGTGTGACCCAGCAATTCCACTACTGAAAATCTAACCTCAAAACATTCATCTGAAAAGGCACTGTACACCTGTTTTATCTCAGCCCTTAGAACAATATCCAAGATATGGAAACAAACTAAACATAAAATGCAGACAAAAAGGGTAAAGAGGTTGTGGTATAAACACATGCTGGAATATTGTGAAGAATAAAAGAAAAGATGAAATCATGTACATCACTGAAACAAAGACAGAACCAGAGAACATCATATTAAGCAAAGTCAATGGGAGAAGCAATATTAGATGTTTCCATTTACCTGTGGAATCAAGGGAAGGGAATGGAAGAACACATATCATGGCCAGTGCTTGGTCCTGCTTTATAGAAATAAAAACTTTATGGGGCAAGAATAAGGAGACAGGCTGTTGATAAAAATATAAATTTGTTAAGGATGCTAGGATAGGAGAGAAGAGCACTTTGGTCATCAAAGGGTATATGCTTTCGACACTATTGGTAGGTTTATTTTAATCACTTGTATCAATTTTTCTTCCCATTGTTGTTCATCGATTTGCCTGAGGGGGCGCCAGTAACATCTCCATTCATTGGGAATGAGATCCATTATTGTTAATGTTTTTGGCATAACGAATACACCACAGGTAGCTTGAAAGGCTCTGCCTTGGCTCTGGGTTCATCCTAGGGGGTCCAGACTTTTCTATGTCAGACTATCAACCATCCTGCCCCTTGAGGTGTTGCAGGTGTGGCTTCGTGCCCATCTGTGCTCGACAGGTGGCAGACAGGAGACAAGCTTGTCTACACTCCAGGGCTCTGCCC
The DNA here is from genome assembly GCA_021461705.1 of Cryptotis parvus. Lineage (NCBI taxonomy): Eukaryota > Metazoa > Chordata > Mammalia > Eulipotyphla > Soricidae > Cryptotis > Cryptotis parvus. Next base: position 8,482 of record JAJIBD010029075.1, read on the forward strand.
CATGGGTCTTGGACGGTTGATGGTAGATGGTCTTATTTTTGAATATCAGTAAATATGGATTTGAGAACACAGAATGCCTATATAGAAAAAATCTGATCACTGAAGTTAGAAAGGCAAACATGAAAAAAAATTACACAGAATGCTATCTATATAAATGGAATTGTGGAATTCCTCTTTAGAAGATACTGGGGTGATTGACCAGTGTCTTATTAGAATTGCAGAAGGAAATACTAGAGTATAGATAGACAAGTTGGAAAAAGACACTATTGGAAAAATAGTGACTAAGAATTTTAGTAACTGCCAGAACCAAAATAATCAGAAACTTTCAAAGTAACCCTCTAAAACTTGAAAGTTATAGAAATCATTCCTCTAGAAGTGAAAGATGGGCTGGTATTAAAACATTCCAAGAGAAAAGCAGATATTTACAATGAAAAACATTCTGCTGCTTGTGGACTCCACCACTGCATTGATTTGCAGAATGTCTAGATTTGAGGTCATAACAATTTCCATAATAAATCTGTGCTCATTCTTTCTGTTCAAATAACCTTGTTTTTTTATTTATAATATTATTGATCTGTGTTCTTTTTCTTTGCTGTTCGGTTAGATTATTTAAGGTGTTTATAAATTCTGTTGATCCTTTTTAAAGAATGCACTCCTTGTTTACTTTATTTTTATCTGATTTTTGTCTCAAATTGATTTCTGCCATTTTCTTATTTCCTGCTTCCTCTTATTTAGCTATACTTTGATTTTCCTTTTACAAGCTTCCTAATGTACCAATTTAGATTGGTCTCTGGCTTTGAAGCATTAAGATAGTATTTGAACTTTCCTCTATAAACCACTTTATTTGTATCCCATGAATGATCTTTTATTTGCTTTTCCCTGCAGTTCTAAAAAACTTTCTTATATTTCTTTTGAATTTACATTTTGCTTAGACTTTTTAAAAAAATGTATTGTTTCCAAGGTATTTAAATTTTGTTAGCTATATCATAATTAATTTCTAATTTAATTTTGTTGTACTCAGCAAACATTGCATATTTCTCATCCCTTTTTTAATTTATGGAGAACTTTTTACAAATTGTAGAGCATGGGATCTTGCAAATATTCAATGAAAATTTCTAAAGAATGTATTTTCTACTGTGTAACTGTCACCACCTCCACAATTAATTTTTTAAAGAGCAATCTCCTTTGGGTCTGGGGTTAAGGGGTGGCCACACCTGTTGGTGGTCAGGGGGTCAGGTTACTTCTGACTGCATTCAGGAAATGCTCATGACAAAGTTTCATGAAAAACATGAACCTTCAGGAATCAATTCCAGGTAGGCTGTGTGCAAGGCAGGCGTCCTACCTGTTGTACTCTCTCTCCAACTCCTGAAAAAAGAACCTCTTGCAGATGTGGAATATGAAAGCACATAATAATGGTACTACAGATGGCCAAAGTCATCAAAACTGCAGAATTTTCCAATTTTCCTATATATAAAAACTTACATGTGTGTGTGTATGTGGCAGGTAGCATGCGGCTTAGATCACTGGTGGTGGGCAGCAGGCTCTCTGATGAGGGCTGGAGGAGCATGGTGTTGGAATGACATATGCATGGAAACTATAATTAACAGTATTGTAAATCCAGTACTTCGATAATAATGGTTAAAAATAATAAAATATAATAAAATACCTCTTTAGGAAAAATATGTGAACTTCAATTACAGAATATAACTTTGTAACTTCTCCAACCTTCATCATTTTAATTTCAAAAAAAGAAGACAAAGAGCCAGTTGGTGACTTAAATCACAATGGAAAAGTACAGGGCTTCTTGCCTTGTAATGTAGGGTTGTCAGACCATTAACAAATGAGGAAATTCTCTTGGTCATGTACAACCATTAGAAAATTCTACCTTGATGTCTTCCTATACGAGACTGACATCCATAGATGGTCAAATCATAAAAAGAGGAAGAATCCTCAGAATTCTTAATGAAATTAAAGCCTGCTATTCCCCTGCACCAAAGGCATTAATTTAATGAAGAGGAAAGAAAAATAATGAGTTATTCGATGCCAAAATTGCCCTTATTAAATTGCTTTATTAAATTTCAGCAATGCATTCTTTTTCCCCAAAATAAGTAGGAATCAAGTAGAGAGAAAAATAGAAATACGTTGTTACATTTATACAATTAGCAATACAAAGCAAGTAAATGATAAATAAATTAATCTCTAGTACACATATTTCCTGAATTGAGATGCTAGTTTGAAATTCAAATGATATTAAGGATTGAATTGGGTCTCAAAAATAAATGGAAGGAAGGAAGGAAGGAAGGAAGGAAGGAAGGAAGGAAGGAAGGAAGGAAGGAAGGAAGAAGGAAGGAAGGAAGGAAGGAAGGAAGGAAGGAAGGAAGGAAGGAAGGAAGGAAGGAAGGAAGGAAGGAAGGAAGGAAGAAGCTGAAGTCCTCACCCCAGAATATCAGAATATGATCACACTGGACAGAGTTGCTCAAGTCCAAGTGAAGTTGTTAAAAAGTGTCTTAATCCAATGTTATTGGTATCTTTGGCACAGATTATCAGTCTGTGGAACAAGCAGTACCTGTGTGCTAGGAGCAGGGACCAGAGATGACATAAGTACAATGGTGGGTTCCGAGCTTTGCAAAACCAATGCTATAACTGTTACTGTAGCTATAAACATTTTAGCTAAAGTATGATTTTAAAATTATTTTCATTATTATTGAGAGGAAATATGTCCCAGTGAAACAGAATTGGGGAATACAGCATGCAAATATCTCAGCTTACCTCATCAGAGTCTCAAGAGTTAGGACAGAGGCAACGATCAGTCTCCCTCATAGACTTCAATAGAGGTTCGCCTCTGTTGGCCCCATGATCTCATGTCTAGTCCCCACAACTATAAATCAAATGATTTCTGTTAAGGTACCATATATGTGGTGCTTGGTTAATGTGGCCTCAACAAGCAATGACAGAAGCCTCAATATCTTGCTGTTTATCTAGATAAGACCCCTTTTTGTCATTATTTGTTTATGAAGCTCCTCAAGAGCTATATTTTCTTCAAGAAAACAAAATTTAATCTAAATTTGCAAGTAGTACATTTTAAACTTCTTTTTATAGAACTATTGTGCATTTAAAAGAAAAATAATTATTTTACATAATAGCTGGAAAATAAAATGAGAAACACCAACTTTAATATGAGTATTCAGCTTAAGACATGAGTTTCAAAACTATAAAGTTATAAAAATTTCTCAGAATGATAAAATAAAAAATTGTACATGATATTCTAATCAACAAGAATCAGTTATAAAAAATTACCCAATAAGGGATAGAAGTTTATTAAAGGACAAATAATAAAGAAAATCTTAATAGACTTATAAAGTGAATTTCCCTGAATTTATTGGATGTCATGATTCCCCATCTTTATCTTGTAATAAATATTAATAAATCAATGAATATTAAATATTACTATTTGCTTTAAAATTAGTGTGCTGGCTCAAAGTACTTAACCAGGGGTCCATGAACAAGATGCCAAGATAATAGATATTAGCAATCAAGTCAAAATTATTTAGTTGAAAATATGTTTTGAATTGAGAATGGCAATTTCACTTAAAGTATAAAACAGTCCAGTGGTGATCATTTCCCCAACTCCTTTTAGTAAATTTCTAAGTATAACATTCTATATAATTTGTGCTTTTTAGTATTGATGAAAAAGTTACACAGGTCTGAGGGAAATTTACCAGCAAAAGGATATAATCTGCCTTTCAGGTGGTTCGCTTGTATCACTTGTCTTCCTGTTCATCAATTTGCTCAAGCAGGCACCAGTAACATCTCCATTGTGCCTGTCACATGCTAGTGTAGCCCAAGGGCATCTGCTCACCCAGGAATATGAAGAGCATCAAACCATTTGTTCAGGCCAAGGGAATGAGGTCTATAATTGCTACCGTTTTGGAATATCAAATATGACACGCATAGCTCGCCAGGCTCAGCCATGGTGATGAGATATTCTCGTGGTAGGTAGCTCCCAGTCCTGATTAACTGATTAACCATGTGGCCACATTTACTGATTAACCACGTGGTCGCAAAGTGGCTACACACAACGGGAAGAGATTGGCTTTCTTGGGTGGAGCCCTGATGAGCTGTAGAGTCCAGATGCCAGTCAAAATGGCTGTCTCATGGAGCAGTGTGGGTATCTGGCTTCGGTGAGACTCTATTGGGATGGTAGACAGGGCAAGAACCCACATTCCCTCCCAGGCTCCATGATCAGCAAAAGCACAGAGGAGCTGGCACCCCTCTGTCCCATATTCTGGTCCTGTACCAGCATTCACCGGGCTTAAATAGGCTTTTGCTGTAGTGTGGACCCCTGAAGAGCAGAGCTTTTTCAGAAGAGCAGAAAGCTTTTCAGAAGAGCAGAGCTCCAAATTCCAAGAGTCAGTTTTTCTTCTTGGGTGGAGCTCCCAAGAGCTGTGAAGTCCTTAGATGTTGAAAATGGCTGCCTCATGGTAGGGGGAGTTCATTTGGCTTCCTTGAAATCTATTGGGATGTAGGCCATGGCTTGAACCCTTCCCTCCCAGACACCTCAACGATCAGCCGAGCACAGGGGATTAGGAACAGCTCTGGCCATGTGTATCTTGGTCTCAACTGGTTACCCTAAATGCAATCTTTCTGTTCTTAAATCAAGCTTGCTCTACTAAAATAAATGTTCATTTTTCAGACAAAACTGCAGTTGCTCAAATTCAAAAATAATAGAAATGCACATTTTAAATAGCAAAATATTGATTTTCTTATTTTTATAATATACCACCTTGAGATATAGTTACAAAAAGCGTCAATATTTGATTTCAGTCATACAGTGTTCTAGCACCCAGCCCTCCCATTAGTGCCCATTTCCCTTCACTCATGTCGCCTGATTCACCCCATCCCCAGCCTGTGCCTGCGGTAATTTTCACTTCTCTCTCTTCTCTCTCTAACCTAATTCCTTACAAATTGTGACTTGCAATATGTACAGTTAGAGGTTATCATGTATATCCTTTTCCCCTACATTCAATGCTCAGTTCTGCTGGTATTATCATTTACACAATTAGTATCCTTTCTTCTCTATATTACCCGCCCTCTCTGACTCCCATACAATTGCTAAGCACAGGTTCTACTCTACTGATACACTCTGATCCATGTCTTTGTCTTTGCCCAGATATTGGTATCATACTATTTTTTTTTTATATCCTATGTAAATAAACAGTCATTCTTATATCTGTCCTCCTTTTCCCTCTGGTTAATTTACTCAGTTAATGATCCTCCTCCGTTCGTGGAAAACGCTTTGAAGCACTCCCAAGACAAAATCCGGGAGCAGGGTCAGGTATCCTCTTCTGTCCCAGGGGATTGGCGGTCAGTGTATGGAGAAAGACACTTGATTCCGGCAAAGTTTCAAAATGCCTTACTTAACCTAGGTTCTGGCATACAAACCAGAGTAGGGAAAAACCCCAAACTTAGGGTTCCCTGGTGGGCTGCAGCCATTATTATAGGCCAAGATGATGCCGCCATCATAAAAGTTTATGCCCCAGTGAGAGACAGCTAAGAGGCGCTTAGCAGAACGGGAAAAAGGGAGAGAGAGAGAGAGAGAGAGAGAGAGAGAGAGAGAGAAAGAGAGAGAGAGAGACAGAGAGACAGAGTAGAATAGAGACAGAGAGAGACAGAGAGAGAGACAGAGAGATGAGAGACAGAGAGAGAGAGTAGAGAGAGAGAGAGAGAGGAACCAGGCTGGGGGGTTTCATATCCCCTGCAAACTCCAGACCTCCCACTTCAGTGGAGAACCATTAGGTCAAAATCCTCAGGTACCTCTCCTTATGACCTCACCTAGGGCCCCTTTGAGATGTTAATGCTGCCAAGCAAAATCTTGCCTTGGAAGTAACCTTGGTGGTAGAGAGAAGTAGATTCTGAGATGAGCTGTATCTCTGTAGAATACAAAGGCATGCATCTGGTACCAAAGAATATTTATAGTCAGTTAAATATTTCCCCCCAAGCTTTCTGCCAAAATTCTGTCTTTACTTCATGGTTGTTCCGTATACATCTTTTGAGTTATCAGGAGCCATGCTTACTTGCTTGAAAAAAACAGCATTTCTCTCTTCTGTCACTTAGAGATCAAAACATGGCTTGTAAGCAGATATACGAAAATCTAGCTAGTCCCGGGGCCGTGGAGCATGTGGGCCAGCAGGGTGTTTGTTTGCACAAGGCTTCGGTTCAACCCCCCGTATCCCATATGGTCCTCTGAGCACCGCCAGAGTAAATTCCTGAGAGTGCAGAGCCAGGAGAAACACTGAGTACTTGCCGGGTGTGGCCCAAAAAGCAAAAAAAAAAAAAAAAAAAAAGATCTAGCTAGTCCCATGATGATTGTGGCAGCATGAGAGAATATTTATACTGTTAGTATAGAATATATGGTCAGATGTGCTGTCACATTCAAACTCCTTCTACCTGCAAGAAGGCAACCCAAGCCAGATGCAGAGGCTTCCCAAGGCAGTGTACTGCAAACACATGACCATCCATTTATAGGTAAATTCTTTCTAACTTTGTTTTCCTAACAGCTGCATAATATTCATTATGTAGAAGTTCCAGTTTTCTTTATCGAGCCCTTTCTGTTCTGGGGCAAGCACCGCTGTTTCCCCCAGATTCTGGCCATTGTGAATAGTGCTGCTATGAATATAGCCGAACATGAAAGTTGATTTCCCAGCCCTGCTTTCTGACAATAAGTGCAGAAGGTAAAGGCATGCTAATGGAACTGCACTAACCATTTCTACTTGTAAGCACTGAATCCAAACTGGGTTAGCTACCTTACCTACTCACTCATCAACTCACCCCCAAAGGAACAATGTTGCAAACTCTTTATCAACTAGATTTTGCTTCCTCAACATCACAGCCTCACCAAGTTGTGACATAAACAAATTTAGTGATAACACTAACTCACCATCTTAGAAAAACTATGCAAAGCACACACCACATTCTAAAAACAGAGAAAAGATGAATGAATGGTGAAATCTAACATTTTGTTAGATTGAGCAGAGCAAGCAGTTGCACTCCAAAAAGCTGAAGCAGCAGTGAACTGATGCAAACAGACACTCTGTACTCAATTCTGGAACTCAGAGCTGAAACTAACCAAAAAAATAAGGTCAGAGACAACAATCTATAAAAAGTGAAAGTGGTTTACAGAGGAATAACTGAAGTTCAAATTTTAGCGAAAAACAACCTGGCTAGAAAGATAGTACAGCAAGTGAGGGATTTCCTGGCATGCAATGGATCAGGATGATTCCCATGGGTGCACAAGACCTCTGAAACTGCCATATGTATGATACCTGAGCAGAGCAAGCCACAAGTATCCATGATATAGTTCTCAAAACAAAAAACAATAAAAATTATTTTTTACCAAGGGTGATGTAATATCTACCTTAAAACATAGTCACTTGATCACTTGATCACTTGAATTTGTTATTCATCGATTTGCTGCTGCCAGTAACATTTATTTGACTCTATCATGTGCCAATGTAGCCCCAGTGGCATTTTGCTGATTCAGTGAATAGAAGAGCCTCAAACTGTCTTTCAGGGTCTTGACAAGGAACTGACCATCTTGTAGGTGGGCGGCCATGTGATCTTTTGACATCCCGTGGGATCCAGCCGGTAATGGCTCTAGTCCAGCGTGTTGTCTCCAAATCGCATTACGTGTCCAGCCCATTCGATTTTCGATGCCTGGCAAACGTAGACAAACCCTGATTCTGGAATAGCGATGGAGGTCAGAACTCCGATTTCTTTTCTCTCACTCTGAGTGAGACTTGATATTCCAAGCATAGTTCTTTCGATTCTTTCCCTGGGAGACTAATAGCATTTCAACCTGTTTTCGTAGGGGCCCGGTCTCTGGGCAGAGTGTTACGCAGGGAGAACTGTGAGCCAAGAGGTATGCCCGAGTACCGGGAGGTTCTTGTCCTTGGTTATTTCTTCGATGCCTTTGAAGGCATTCCATGTTGCTCCCTTCTTCCTATGTTAGTTCAGGTTTTGTAGTCATTCACCGGTTGAATTCACCTAGGTAATATTAACCTGCCGCATTCAGAGATGTTTGTTCCATTGGAGAGTGAATGGGGCCTCCTGGAACTAGTTCATTCTTCATAAACATGGTTTTCTTTTAGATCTAGCTGCAGACCTATCTTTCCACATTCTGTATCGAAGTCAAATAAAGCATTTGTGTTGCTTACAATGTTTGGTGTTATTAGAACGATGTCATCAGCGAAGCGGTGGCGAAGTTTCACAGCCACATCCACCTGCCCACATACCAAATTCCACAGAATGGATATGTCATTTTCAACTTGCTCTCCCTCTCTCCAAATCTGACATGCCATCTCGCCATTGGTAAGGGAACAGCATCAGGTCCAGACAAAGACACCCTAACAGCTGAAGAATCTGCAGTAGGTACTCATCATCACACTAGGCTCCGCTCTTCACACGCTTACCCGTCGAATGCAAGGTGTCCTCCCAACGAAAAAAACCAGCAGGACAAGTTCCTACTGTTCAAGAAGGGAGACATTCTCGACATCGGCAACTATCGCCCCATCTGCCTGTTGTCCGGCCATCTACAAGCTGTTTGCACGAGTCATCCTTGAACAGGGATTAGCAGAATACGTGATGGCTGACAACCATACAAGAAGCTGGAAAGGATTCAGCACAAATGAATTATATCACAGTAATCAGCTCTTTGAGATTTGTAGGAGGCAAAGATGCCGCCTGTCTCACTTTCATGGATTTACAGAAAGCCTTTGATTCTGTGGAGACTGAAGAAGTTTTCAAGCCCTAGCGAAACAGGATGTTCAAACTCCAATACATCAAGATCCTTCGTGAGCTGTAATACGAACCAACCACCAGGAACTCACCATTCTGGGCGTTAGCGATCATTAATGTGAAAAGAGGGTTCGACAGGGCGATACCATTTCACCAAAACTTCAGCGCCACCCTCAAGAACATCATATGCGAATTAGAATGGGGAAGGAATGGGAGGAAGATAGATTTTGGCACCAAACATAATTAAAAATTACAGTATTTTGCTTATGCACATTGACATATTATTTTACTCAATTTAATAATACAGATGTTATATCTATTAAGTTCTAGTGTAGTAAATAAACTGAGTTCAGCTCTAACCCAAGTCTGCCAACTTTCATTCCAAATCTTGCAAGACCTAGGTGGGACCTTTCTCAGTTCCCAACTGTTCCCACTCAGCTCATCTGAGCATCAGCAAAGGTTCAATGAGAGAAAGGGTGGTGGAGCAAAAGCCTCTTAATGGGGGTTCTGGGCCCCAGGGGCTTTGATCATCACAATTAGCCTTCATGAAGTGCGCCTTTACACACTGAATTCCTGTTTGGTTCACCTTCTGGATGAGGCTTCATCTTTCATTTATCCTGCATTAAACACAGCTTTTGTGGGTATTATGAGGGTGGGGCAAACTTCTCCCAGGTGGGTTTCACCGAACTTTGTTAATTAAATTTCCTTTTAGTCCCGTTCTTTGAATGATTTTTTAAGATTTTTAATGTTGCTATTTTTCCTGA
>JAJIBD010029076.1:0-114409 GCA_021461705.1 Cryptotis parvus
CGCCTGGGGCTGTGGTAGAGCTCCAGGTCTCGGCAGAAGGTGGAACTACAACCCCAGAAGTCCAGCCCGGAACCGAGGTAAACCGTCCATTTGAACTCTCACCTGGCCTGCCTGCATCCTAGGTAGAGTCTCTACAAGTGCCAGCGACTGGCTCAGGCGGGCGACCTAGGGCTGTGGTAGAGCCCCAGGTCTCGGCAGAAGGTGGAACTACAACCCCAGAAGTCCGAGCGGAACCAGAAGTAAACGGTCATTTTGAACTCTCACCCGGCCTGACTCCATCCTCAGGTAGAGCCTCTGGGTGCGCGGCTAGCAGGCGAGCAGCAGCTTTTCGCTTTGTTATTATTACAAAAACTAGGAAGTTCAACACCAAGGGAAGGTAATACCCTCAAGAAAAAAAAAACAGTACACTAGAGGAATCTATCCCTGAAACACACATACCATGGGAAACAACGTAGATCCCCAGCTCGAAGAACAGATGAAGGAATCGACCGTGAAGACTCAAAAGAATACAGATGTGCAGGATCTCTCTGACAATGAAATTAGAGAGAAATTGGTAGGATGTTTAAGGAGCTCAACCAAAAAATTGAGCAGATGTCCAACAAAATACAGGAGAACATAAACGGAGCAGTTGAAAGGGCAGTCAATAAACTACGGGAGGAAATGAGAGCAGAAATGAGAACCATGCAAATAGAAATATTATCACTTAAAAACTCAGTAGATGAAATGAAAAACACAATCGGGGCTCTCAACAGTAGGATGACAGCAGCGGAAGAGAGAATCAGTGAGACTGAAGATGAGCTGCAGAAAGCACTCAGAGAACTACATAAGATGGAAAAAGATCGGAAAATGGATCAGCAACGGAACAGAGAACAATGGGATGAAGCCAGGCGGAACAACATAAGAATCATCGGAGTCCCAGAGGGACAGGAAAGTAACCCCAAGGAAATTAAAACAGTTAAAAACATCCTGGCTGAAAAGTTCCCCGAGTTAAAGGATGAAGGCATCCAGATCCAAGAAGCCCGACGCAGTACCAGCAAGAAGAGACCCCAATAGAAAGACCCCAAGACACATCCTAGTCAAAGTAATGGATGCCATAGACAGAGACAGAATTCTTCAGGCAGCAAGATCAAAGAAGGAAATTGTGTACAAAGGAGCATCCATTCGACTTTCAGCAGACTTCTCAGAAGACACCCTCCAAGCCCGAAGGCAGTGGTGGGATATAGTAAAAAAACTTAATGGGAAATGAACGCCTCAGCAAGAATTCTTTATCCGGCTAAACTCTCACTCAGATTTGAAGGACAGATATACAACTTCTTGGATAAACAACAGCTTAGGAACTTTGTAAAATCAAAACCAACCTTAAAAGAAGGACTGAAAGATCTACTATAAGACGAGACATAACCCAAAAGAACAACCAACCTATACAGAAAGATGGCACAAAATCCCATGACAATAATATCTCTCAATGTCAATGGTCTAAATGCACCAGTTAAGAGACACAGAGTGGCAAAATGGATCAAAAAATTGAATCCGACATTCTGCTGCCTTCAAAAAACACACCTGAACAATCGGAGACAAAGACAGGCTCAAAATAAAAGGCTGGAAAACAATCCTTCACTCAAACAACCCATCCAAAAGGCTGGGGTAGCCATACTGGTATCTGACAACATAGACTTCCAGGCTGAAGAAGGTCAGAAGGGACAGTGAAGGTCACTTCTTAATAGTCAAGGGATGCATATATCAGGAAGAAATCACGCTATTAAACATATATGCACCCAACGAGGGGCCAGCAAAATACCTAAAACAACTACTAATAGACTTCAAAGAAGACATTGACAGCAACACAATTGTAGTTGGAGACTTCAACACTGCTCTATCAACCCTGGATAGATCAACAAGATTGAAACTTACCAAGGAAATACTGGCCCTAAAAAAGAGGAGATGGAAGAAAGAGGGCTGGTAGACATATACAGGACATTTCATCCCCAAAAAGCTGAATACACTTTCTTCTCAGTGCACATGGAACATACTCCAAAATAGATCACATGCTGAGCCATAAATCATACCTCCATAAAATCAAGAAGATAGAAATTGTGCCAACTATTTTTTTCAGACCATGATGCACTGAAAATAGAAGTTAATTGTACACAAAAACGGGAGACCAATACCAAGTACCTGGAAACTAAACAGCTCACTGCTGAACAACCAGCAAGTCATAAAGAAATCAAAGAGGAAATCCAAAGATTCCTGGAAACAAATGAGACTGAAGACACGAATTACCAGAACTTGTGGGATACAGCAAAGCAGTGTTAAGAGGCAAGTTCATAGCTCTTCAGGCATTCATCAGAAAAAGAAGAAAAGGCCATCATAAACAGTCTGACTTCCCAACTTAAGATCTTAGAGAGTGATCAACAAAAGGAGCCCAACCCAAGCAGAAAGAAAGAAATAATAAAACTTAGAGCAGAAATCAATGAGATGGAATGTCAAAAAACAATCCAGAAGATCAACTGAAACCAAAAGCTGGTTCTTTGAAAAAATAAACAAGATTGACAAACCACTTGCAAGACTTGTAAGAAAAGGAAAAAGAGAGAACCCAAATAAATAGAATCAGAAATGAAAACGGGGGACATCACAACAGAAACCACAGAAATTCAAAAGATCATCAGAGATTACTATGAGAGCCTGTATGCCACGAAACAAGAGAACCTAGAAGAAATGGACAAATTCCTGAATTCCTATAGCTTCCCAAGTCTGCAACAAGAAGATTTGGAATACCTCAACAAACCTATCTCCATCGAGGAGATAGAATCGGTAATCAAAAGTCTCCCCAAACACAAAAAGCCCAGGCCCAGATGGATTCACCAGTGAATTCTACAAAACCTTTAAAGAGGACCTACTCCCAATTCTTTTTAAGCTCTTCCGGCAAATTGAAGAAACAGAAATACTCCCAAATAGCTTTTACGAGGCACATATCACCCTGATACCCAAAGCAGACAAAGATGTCACAAAAAGGAAAACTACAGACCAATCTCCCTGATGAATACAGATGCTAAGATCTTCAACAAAATACTAGCAAATAGAATCCAAAGAGTCATCAAAAAGATTGTACACCATGACCAAGTGGGATTCATCCCGGGAATGCAAGGATGGTTCAACATCCGCAAGTCAATCAACATAATACATCATATCAACAAAAAGAAAAATAAAAACCATATGATCATATCAATAGATGCAGAGAAGGCATTTGACAAGATTCAACACCCGTTCATGATGAAAGCTCTCCGTAAAATGGGGATTGAAGGAACCTTCCTCAAGATAATCCAGGCCATCTACTACAAGCCCACAGCGAGCATCATTCTCAATGGGGAAAAACTGAAAGCCTTCCCCTTAAGATCAGGGACAAGACAAGGCTGCCCGCTCTCACCACTTCTATTCAATATAGTACTGGAAGTACTTGCCATAGCAATCAGGGAAGAAAAAAGACATTAAGGGCATCCAGATAGGAAGGGAAGAAGCCAAGTTATCACTATTTGCAGATGACATGATATTATACCTGGAAAACCCAAAACTCTCTACCAAGAGGCTCCTAGAAATAATACATTCTTATAGTAGAGTAGCAGGGTACAAAATCAATACCCAAAAGTCAATGGCCTTCCTATATGCAAACAGCGAAAGAGAAGAAAGGGACATTAAAGAAACTATCCCATTCACAATTGCACCGCAGAAAATCAAATACCTAGGAATCAGTTTGACAAAGAATGTAAAGGATCTCTACAAAGAAAACTACAAAACGTTACTTCAGGAAATAAAAGAAGACCTGAGGAAATGGAGACACATTCCCTGCTCATGGATTGGAAGGATTAACATTATCAAAATGGTAATACTCCCTAGAGCTTTATACAGATTCAATGCGGTCCCTATAAAGATACCCATGATGTTCTTCAAAGAAATTGAACAAACACTCCTGAAATTTGTATGGAATAATAAAACCCCACGAATAGCTAAAGCAATCCTTGGGAAAAGAAGATGGGAGGTATCACTTTCCCCAACCTCAAGCTCTACTACAGAGCAGTTGTAATTAAGACAGTGTGGTATTGGTATAGAGACAGACCTGTAGACCTATGGAATAGAACTGAGTATCCTGAAAGCACTCCACAAATATACAACCACTTAATCTTCGATAAAGGAGCAAAAATATTAAGTGGAGCAAAGAAAGCCTCTTCAACAAATGGTGCTGGGAAAACTGGGCAGCTACATGTAAAAAATGAACTTAGACCTCCTTCTAACGCCATGCACAAAAAGTCAGATCAAAATGGATTCTAGATCTCGATATCAGACATGAATCTATAAGGTACATCGAAGAAAACATAGGAGAAATGCTCTACGACATCGAAACGGAAAAGTATCTTTAAAGACGACACACCACTGACCAAGCAAATGGAAGCAATGATAAACAAATGGGATTATATAAAATTGAAAAGCTTCTGCACCTCAAAAGAAACGGTGACCAAGATACAAAGACAATCCACAGAGTGGGAAAGGATATTCACCCAATACCCATCTGACAAGGGGGTTAATATCCAGGATATATCAGGCACTGGTAGCACTCCACAAGAAGAAAACAGCCAACCCCATCAAAAAATGGGGGAGAAGAAATGAACAGAAGCTTCCAAAAAGAAGAAATTCGAATGGCCAAAAGGCATATGAAAAAGTGCTCTTCATCTTTGATCATCAGGAGATGCAAATCAAAACAACAATGAGGTACCATCTCACCCCACAGAGACTGGCACACATCCAAAACAGCAAGAACAACCGGTGCTGGCGTGGATGTGGGGAAAAAGGGACTCTCATCCACTGCTGGTGGGAGTGCCGACTGGTCCAGCCCTTTTGGAAAACAATATGGGCATTCCTCCGAAAGCTAGATATTGAGCTCCCATTTGATCCAGCAATAGCACTCCTGGGAATATACCCTAGAGACCGAAAAACACATAGCAGAAACACTATCTGTACTTCTTTATTCATCTCTGCGCTATTCACTATAGCTAGAATCTGGAAACAACCTAAATGCCCGAGAACAGAGGACTGGCTAAAGAAACTGTGGTTCATCTACACTATGGAATACTATGCGGCTGTCAGAAAGGATGAAATTATGAAATTTACCTGCAAAATGGATGGACATGGAGTCTATCATGCTGAGTGAAATTAGTCAGAAGGAAAAGGACAGATATAGAATGACTGCATTCATTAATAGGATAGAGATACCAGTGTTTTAATAAATATGGGAAATTGTAATGGCAGATTAAAACTCACCACTGAATATACACAAAGAGACTTAAGTGATTAACTCTAACTATCTGCAGGGCTAGCCACAATGTGTAAAATAAGAGGGAGAGAGATGCAGAGACAGAGAGAGAGAGAGAGAGAGAAAGAGGAAACTGGGGTACCTGCTATTAAGGCGGGTGGGGGATGGGAGGGGAGGGGTACATTGGTGGTGGAAATGGGGGCACTGGTGGAGGGATGGGTGCTGGAATACTGTATTACCAAGAACCAATTATGAACACCTTTGTAATTGTATGTTTCACGGTGGTATAATAAAAAAATTAAAAAAAAAAATTCAAAAAAAAAAATCAGAAGCACCATTTGGTGTAACTCTGAAACCCCAAGCATTAGTAGGGTGGTCCTGGTGGTCTCCTGTACTGCAAGAGGTAGAGAACACTGCATTTTAGCTCTAGTATTCAATCATTTGGACAAGTCTTTCCTCCCTAAAGACTGATCTTTTCATGAATAAACTCAATTCTATCCATCTTTCTTTCATTGCAATTTGCCAGTATTATTTCTTCTGTACTTTTGTGTTTTGCCTGGGGAAAGGATAAATAAATAGCATCGCATTTTCTTTTGGGGCATCCATTCTAGCTCTCCAGGGGAAATAAAAGGAAGATAGTGATTCTGAATTTTTAAATCTTTTACTAATAAACAACAGGTACTGGAAAAGCATGGCTTTCCTGGGTTTCAGAATAACTAAATAAGATTTAAAAGACACTTCAAAAATGTATATGCTATTTTATATTGCTACTACATCTAAACAGAAATTTATATTTTTAAAGAATAACAAATGATATGGATGTACATTTTTTTTTTTTGCTTTTTGGGTCACACCCGCGATGCTCAGGGGTTACTGCTGGCTCTGCACTCAGAAATTACTCCTGGCGGTGCTCGGGGGACCATATGGATGCCGGGGATTGAACTCCGGGCCAGCGCAGGCCTGCCGCGTACAAGGCAAACGCCCTACCCGCTGGGCTATCGCTCCGCCCCGGATGTACATTTTTATGCTAACAAGTCATTTGCATTAGACAACTGGGGTTGTAAAATAATGTGCAAGTTCATAAATATATTGAATCACGATTAATATAAGGATTTATCTAAACACTACAATTCAGAGGGTAAATACCGATTCACCTTCAAATGACATAAATGTTAATTTAAAATGCTTGATTATGTATTCAGCAATATGACAAACTATGTGCTAAAATGAGATTCTATATGGGTCGTACTTAAAATAACTAGATAAAGTAAAAAGAGTAAAGATTGAGTTTGCAGCCCCATTGCTATCACTAAAAAATTAGTATATCCACAGAACTAGTTATACAATAGCATTGTAAGGAAAGTGAAGAAGTTGAGGAGCTTTGGACTGGATTAAAACTATAAAACTTTACAAAAAGTATTCCTCAACAAAAACACTTATGGTGAATCACTTATCCCAAGAATAGCATCAAGCTCAAATAAGCAAAGACAAAATTTGATGGAATATTGATAGTCACTAAACACAAGATAGTCACTTAGATTAGAACAATAATATTCACTAAACACAAGACTTTCATGAACCATATAGATTAATAATTCACAAAAACTATATACTGAGGACCCATATCTGGAAAATAAGCACTATGTGAAACATAACAAAGAAAAGTACTTTTTTAAAGATAAGAATTTTTGAAGATGTCTCAAAAACTAAGGAGAGAACTCCAGTGTGACCCAGCAATTCCACTACTGAAAATCTAACCTCAAAACATTCATCTGAAAAGGCACTGTACACCTGTTTTATCTCAGCCCTTAGAACAATATCCAAGATATGGAAACAAACTAAACATAAAATGCAGACAAAAGGGTAAAGAGGTTGTGGTATAAACACATGCTGGAATATTGTGAAGAATAAAAGAAAAGATGAAATCATGTACATCACTGAAACAAAGACAGAACCAGAGAACATCATATTAAGCAAAGTCAATGGGAGAAGCAATATTAGATGTTTCCATTTACCTGTGGAATCAAGGGAAGGGAATGGAAGAACACATATCATGGCCAGTGCTTGGTCCTGCTTTATAGAAATAAAAACTTTATGGGGCAAGAATAAGGAGACAGGCTGTTGATAAAAATATAAATTTGTTAAGGATGCTAGGATAGGAGAGAAGAGCACTTTGGTCATCAAAGGGTATATGCTTTCGACACTATTGGTAGGTTTATTTTAATCACTTGTATCAATTTTTCTTCCCATTGTTGTTCATCGATTTGCCTGAGGGGGCGCCAGTAACATCTCCATTCATTGGGAATGAGATCCATTATTGTTAATGTTTTTGGCATAACGAATACACCACAGGTAGCTTGAAAGGCTCTGCCTTGGCTCTGGGTTCATCCTAGGGGGTCCAGACTTTTTCTATGTCAGACTATCAACCATCCTGCCCCTTGAGGTGTTGCAGGTGTGGCTTCGGTGCCCATCTGTGTCGACAGGTGGCAGACAGGAGACAAGCTTGTCTACACCCAGGGCTCTGCCCCATGGGTCTTGGACGGTTGATGGTAGATGGTCTTATTTTTGAATATCAGTAAATATGGATTTGAGAACACAGAATGCCTATATAGAAAAATCTGATCACTGAAGTTAGAAAGGCAAACATGAAAAAAATTACACAGAATGCTATCTATATAAATGGAATTGTGGAATTCTCTTTAGAAGATACTGGGGTGATTGACCAGTGTCTTATTAGAATTGCAGAAGGAAATACTAGAGTATAGATAGACAAGTTGGAAAAAGACACTATTGGAAAAATAGTGACTAAGAATTTTAGTAACTGCCAGAACCAAAATAATCAGAAACTTTCAAAGTAACCTCTAAAACTTGAAAGTTATAGAAATCATTCCTCTAGAAGTGAAAGATGGGCTGGTATTAAAACATTCCAAGAGAAAAGCAGATATTTACAATGAAAAACATTCTGCTGCTTGTGGACTCCACCACTGCATTGATTTGCAGAATGTCTAGATTTGAGGTCATAACAATTTCCATAATAAATCTGTGCTCATTCTTTCTGTTCAAATAACCTTGTTTTTTTATTTATAATATTATTGATCTGTGTTCTTTTTCTTTGCTGTTCGGTTAGATTATTTAAGGTGTTTATAAATTCTGTTGATCCTTTTTAAAGAATGCACTCCTTGTTTACTTTATTTTTATCTGATTTTTTGTCTCAAATTGATTTCTGCCATTTTCTTATTTCCTGCTTCCTCTTATTTAGCTATACTTTGATTTTCCTTTTACAAGCTTCCTAATGTACCAATTTAGATTGGTCTCTGGCTTTAGAAGCATTAAGATAGTATTTGAACTTTCCTCTATAAACCACTTTATTTGTATCCCATGAATGATCTTTTATTTGCTTTTCCCTGCAGTTCTAAAAACTTTCTTATATTTCTTTTGAATTTACATTTTGCTTAGACTTTTTAAAAAATGTATTGTTTCCAAGGTATTTAAATTTTGTTAGCTATATCATAATTAATTTCTAATTTAATTTTGTTGTACTCAGCAAACATTGCATATTTCTCATCCCTTTTTTAATTTATGGAGAACTTTTTTACAAATTGTAGAGCATGGGATCTTGCAAATATTCAATGAAAATTTCTAAAGAATGTATTTTCTACTGTGTAACTGTCACCACCTCCACAATTAATTTTTTTAAAGAGCAATCTCCTTTGGGTCTGGGGTTAAGGGGTGGCCACACCTGTTGGTGGTCAGGGGTCAGGTTACTTCTGACTGCATTCAGGAAATGCTCATGACAAAGTTTCATGAAAACATGAACCTTCAGGAATCAATTCCAGGTAGGCTGTGTGCAAGGCAGGCGTCCTACCTGTTGTACTCTCTCTCCAACTCCTGAAAAAGAACCTCTTGCAGATGTGGAATATGAAAGCACATAATAATGGTACTACAGATGGCTAAAGTCATCAAAACTGCAGAATTTTCCAATTTTCCTATATATAAAAACTTACATGTGTGTGTGTATGTGGCAGGTAGCATGCGGCTTAGATCACTGGTGGTGGGCAGCAGGCTCTCTGATGAGGGCTGGAGGAGCATGGTGTTGGAATGACATATGCATGGAAACTATAATTAACAGTATTGTAAATCCAGTACTTCGATAATAATGGTTAAAAATAATAAAATATAATAAAATACCTCTTTAGGAAAAATATGTGAACTTCAATTACAGAATATAACTTTGTAACTTCTCCAACCTTCATCATTTTAATTTCAAAAAAGAAGACAAAGAGCCAGTTGGTGACTTAAATCACAATGGAAAAGTACAGGGCTTCTTGCCTTGTAATGTAGGGTTGTCAGACCATTAACAAATGAGGAAATTCTCTTGGTCATGTACAACCATTAGAAAATTCTACCTTTGATGTCTTCCTATACGAGACTGACATCCATAGATGGTCAAATCATAAAAAGAGGAAGAATCCTCAGAATTCTTAATGAAATTAAAGCCTGCTATTCCCCTGCACCAAAGGCATTAATTTAATGAAGAGGAAAGAAAATAATGAGTTATTCGTATGCCAAAATTGCCCTTATTAAATTGCTTTATTAAATTTCAGCAATGCATTCTTTTCCCCCAAAATAAGTAGGAATCAAGTAGAGAGAAAAATAGAAATACGTTGTTACATTTATACAATTAGCAATACAAAGCAAGTAAATGATAAATAAATTAATCTCTAGTACACATATTTCCTGAATTGAGATGCTAGTTTGAAATTCAAATGATATTAAGGATTGAATTGGGTCTCAAAAAATAAATGGAAGGAAGGAAGGAAGGAAGGAAGGAAGGAAGGAAGGAAGGAAGGAAGGAAGGAAGGAAGGAAGGAAGGAAGGAAGGAAGGAAGGAAGGAAGGAAGGAAGGAAGGAAGGAAGGAAGGAAGGAAGGAAGGAAGGAAGGAAGGAAGGAAGAAGCTGAAGTCCTCACCCCAGAATATCAGAATATGATCACACTGGACAGAGTTGCTCAAGTTCAAGTGAAGTTATTAAAAAGTGTCTTAATCCAATGTTATTGGTATCTTTGGCACAGATTATCAGTCTGTGGAACAAGCAGTACCTGTGTGCTAGGGAGCAGGGACCAGAGATGACATAAGTACAATGGTGGGTTCCGAGCTTTGCAAACCAATGCCATAACTGTTACTGTAGCTATAAACATTTTAGCTAAAGTATGATTTTAAAATTATTTTCATTATTATTGAGAGGAAATATGTCCCAGTGAAACAGAATTGGGGAATACAGCATGCAAATATCTCAGCTTACCCTCATCAGAGTCTCAAGAGTTAGGACAGAGGCAACGATCAGTCTCCCCTCATAGACTTCAATAGAGGTTCGCCCTGTTGGCCCCATGATCTCATGTCTAGTCCCCACAACTATAAATCAAATGATTTCTGTTAAGGTACCATATATGTGGTGCTTGGTTAATGTGGCCCTAACAAGCAATGACAGAAGCCTCAATATCTTGCTGTTTATCTAGATAAGACCCCCTTTTTTGTCATTACTTGTTTATGAAGCTCTCAAGAGCTATATTTTCTTCAAGAAAACAAAATTTAATCTAAATTTGCAAGTAGTACATTTTAAACTTCTTTTTATAGAACTATTGTGCATTTAAAAGAAAAATAATTATTTTACATAATAGCTGGAAAATAAAATGAGAAACACCAACTTTAATATGAGTATTCAGCTTAAGACATGAGTTTCAAAACTATAAAGTTATAAAAATTTCTCAGAATGATAAAATAAAAAATTGTACATGATATTCTAATCAACAAGAATCAGTTATAAAAAATTACCCAATAAGGGATAGAAGTTTATTAAAGGACAAATAATAAAGAAAATCTTAATAGACTTATAAAGTGAATTTCCTGAATTTATTGATGTCATGATTCCCCATCTTTATCTTGTAATAAATATTAATAAATCAATGAATATTAAATATTACTATTTGCTTTAAAATTAGTGTGCTGGCTCAAAGTACTTAACCAGGGGTCCATGAACAAGATGCCAAGATAATAGATATTAGCAATCAAGTCAAAATTATTTAGTTGAAAATATGTTTTGAATTGAGAATGGCAATTTCACTTAAAGTATAAAACAGTCCAGTGGTGATCATTTCCCCAACTCCTTTTAGTAAATTTCTAAGTATAACATTCTATATAATTTGTGCTTTTTAGTATTGATGAAAAGTTACACAGGTCTGAGGGAAATTTACCAGCAAAAGGATATAATCTGCCTTTCAGGTGGTTCGCTTGTATCACTTGTCTTCCTGTTCATCAATTTGCTCAAGCAGGCACCAGTAACATCTCCATTGTGCCTGTCACATGCTAGTGTAGCCCAAGGGCATCTGCTCACTCCAGGAATATGAAGAGCATCAAACCATTTGTTCAGGTCATGGGAATGAGGTCTATAATTGTTACTGTTTTGGAATATCAAATATGACACGCATAGCTTGCCAGGCTCTGCCATGTGGATGAGATATTCTCGGTGGTAGGTAGGCTCCCAGTTCTGATTAACTGATTAACCATGTGGCCACATTTACTGATTAACCACGTGGCCGCAAAGTGGCTACACACAACGGAAGAGATTGGCTTTTCTCTTGGGTGGAGCTCTGATGAGCTGTAGAGTCCAGATGTTGCAAATGGCTGCTCTCATGGAGCAGGGGTATCTGGCTTCTTGTGAGACTCTATTGGGATGGCAGGACAGGGCAAGAACCCACATTCCCTCCCAGGCTCCTCATGATCAGCAAAGCACAGAGGGAGTTGGTAGCCCCTCTGTCCCATATATCTGTGTCTTTGGTTCCAGCATTCCTGGGCTTGAAATAGGCTTTGCTGTAGGGTGGGACTCTGAAGAGCAGAGCTTTTTCAGAAGAGCAGAGCTTTTTCAGAAGAGCAGAGCTCCACCCAAGAGTCAGTTTTTCTCTTGGGTGGAGCTCTAAAGAGCTGTGGAGTCCAGATGTTGAAAATGGCTGCCCCTCATGGTACGGGGGTTCATTTGGCTTCTTGTGAGGATCTATTGGGATGAGGGGCCAGGGCTAGAACCCGCCTTCCCTCCCAGACATCTCACGATCAGCCGAGCACAGGGGAGTCAGTAACAGCTCTGCCGTGTGTATCTTGTCTCAACTGGTTACCCTAAATGCAATCTTTCTGTTCTTTAAATCAAGTTGCTCACTAAAATAAATGTGTTCATTTTTCAGACAAAACTGCAGCTGCTCAAATTCAAAAATAATAGAAATGCACATTTTAAATAGCAAAATATTGATTTTCTTTATTTTATATTATACCACCTTGAGATATAGTTACAAAAGTGTTCATATTTGGATTTCAGTCATACAGTGTTCTAGCACCCAGCCCTCCATTAGTGCCCATTTCCCTTCACCGATGTCGCCTGATTCACCCCATCCCCAGCCTGTGTCTATGGTAGGCAATTTTCACTCTCTCTCTCTCTCTCTCTCTCTCTCTAACTCTAATTCCCTCCCCTCTTTTACAAATTGTGACTTGCAATATGTACAGTTAGAGGTTATCATGTATATCCTTTTCCCTACATTCAATGCTCAGTTCTATGCTGGTATTATCATTTACAATAATTATTAGTATCCTTTTCCTTTCTCTATATTACCTGCCCTCTGACTCCCATACAATTACAATAGGTTCTACCTACTGATAAGACCTCCTGATCCATGTTTTGTCTTGCCTAGGATATTGGTATCATACTATTTTTTTATATCCTGCAAATAAACGCAGTCATTCTATATCTGTCCTTTTCCCTCTGGCTAATTTCACTCAGCATGATCCTCTCCATGTCTGTGGAAAACGCTGAAGCACCCGCACAAAATCCGGGAGCAGGGTCAGGTATCCTCTTCTGTCCCAGGGGATTGGCGGTCAGTGTATGGAGAAAGACACAAGATTCCGGCAAAAGTTTCAAAATGCCTTACTTAACCTAGGTTCTGGCATACAAATCCGTAGTAGGAAAAACCCCAAACTTAGGGTTCCCGGGTGGGCTGCAGCCACATATAGGCCAAGATGGCTGCCATCATGTGTTTATGCCCTGCAGTGAGGAGACAGCTAAGAGGCGCTAGCAGAACGGGGAAAAAGGGGAGAGAGAGAGAGAGAGAGAGAGAGAGAGAGAGAGAGAGAGAAGAGAGAGAGAGAGACAGAGAGACAGAGAGAGACAGAGAGAGAGAGAGAGACAGAGAGAGAGACAGAGAGGAGAGAGAGAGAGAGAGAGAGAGAGAGGAACCAGGCTAGTTTCATATCCCTGCAACCCAGACCTCCCACTTCAGTGGAGAACCATTAGGGTCAAAATCCCTCAGGTAATTTCTCCCAGGACCTCACCTAGGCCCTTTGAGATGTTAATGTTGCCAAGCAAAAATCTGCCTTGGAAGTAACCTTGCAGGGTAGAGTGGAGAAGTAGATTCTGAGATGAGCTGTATCTCAGAATACAAAGGCATGCATCTGTACCAAAGAATATTCTATAGTCAGTTAAATATTTCTCCTCCAAGCTTTCACAAAATTCTTGTCTTTACTTCATGGTTGTTCTGTATATTATCTTTTGAGTTATCAGGAGCCATGCTTACTTGCTTGGAGGCAAACAGCATTTCTCTTCTGTCTACTTAGAGATCAAACATGGCCAGGCAGATATACCAGTAAGATCTAGCTAGTCCCGGGGGCGGAGCAATAGGCCAGCGGGTAGGGTGTTTGCCTTGCACAAGGCTCGGGTTCAATCCCGGCATCCCATATGGTCCCCTGAGCACCGCCAGGAGTAATTCCTGAGTGCAGAGCCAGGAGAAACACCTGAGCATTGCCGGGTGTGGCCCAAAAAGCAAAAAAAAAAAAAAAAAAGATCTAGCTAGTCCCATGATGATTGTGGCAGTATGAGAGAATATTTATACCAGCCAGTATAGAATACATGGTCAGATGTGCTGTCACATTCAAACTCCTTCTACCTGCAGAAGGCAACTCCAAGCCAGATGCAGAGGCTCTGGGCAGCAGTGTACTGCAACACATGACCATCCATTTATAGGTAAATTTTCTAACTTTGTTTTCCTAACAGCTGCATAATATTCCATTATGTAGAAGTTCCACAGTTTCTTTATCGAGTCTTCTGTTCTGGGGCACTCTCGTTGTTTCCAGATTCTGGCTATTGTGAATAGTGCTGCTATGAATATATCAAATATGAAAGTTGATTTCACAGCCCTGCTTTCTGACAATAAGTGTGTAGCTGCAAGGCATGCTAATGGAATCCGTACCAATCCATTTCTACTTAGCACTGAATCCAATCCTGGGTTAGCTACTCTACCTACTCACTCATCAACTCACCCCTAAAGGAATGCTGCAAACTCTTTATCAACTAGATTTTGCTTCCTAACATCAAGCACCACCAAGTTGTGACATAAACAAATTTAAAGTTAACACTAACCCACCATCTTGTTGTTCATGCAAAGCACCACCACATTCTAAAAACAGAGAAAAAGATGAATGAATGGTGAAATCAACATTTTGTTAGATTACAGAGCAAGCAGTTGCACCCAAAGCTGAAGCAGTGAACTGATGCAAACAGAGTCACCCTGTACCAATTTGGAACTCAGGAGCTGAAACTAACCAAAAAAATAAGGTCAGAGACAACAATCTATAAAAAGTGAAAGTGGTTTACAGAGGAATAACTGAAGTTCAAATTTTAAAGAAATGTCCCTGGGCTAGAAAGATAGTACAGCAAGTGAGGGATTTCCTGGCATGCAATGGATCAGGGATGATTCCCAAGGGTGCACAAGACCTCTGAAACTGCCATGTATGATACCTGAGCAGAGCAAGCCACAAGTATCCCAGATATAGCTCCTTAAAACAAAAACAATAAAATTATTTTTACCCCAAGGTGATGTAATATCTACCTTAAAACATAGTCACTTGATCACTTGATCACTTGAATTCTGTTATTCATCGATTTGCTCAAGCGGGCGCCAGTAACATTTCCATTGGACTCTATCATGTGCCAATGTAGCCCAGTGGCATCTGGTTGATTCAGGAATATGAAGAGCCTCAAACCGTTCCTTCAGGGTCTTGACAAGGAAGTCTGACCATCTTGTAGGTGGGCGCCCATGTGATCT
This sequence comes from Cryptotis parvus, assembly GCA_021461705.1. Classification (NCBI taxonomy): domain Eukaryota; kingdom Metazoa; phylum Chordata; class Mammalia; order Eulipotyphla; family Soricidae; genus Cryptotis; species Cryptotis parvus. Next base: position 15,441 of record JAJIBD010029076.1, read on the forward strand.
TTTGACATCCCGTGGGATCCAGTCGGTAATGGCTCTAGTCCAGCGGTTGTCTCCAAATCGCATTACGTGTCCAGCCCATCTGATTTTCGATGCCTTGGCAAACGAGACAGCAACCCTGATTCTGGAATAGCGATGGAGGTCAGAACTCCGGATTTCTTCTCTCACTTGAGTGAGACTTGATATTCCAAGCATAGCTCTTTCGATTCCTCTCTGGGAGACCGAATAGCATTCTCAACCTGTTTTCGTAGGGCCCGGGTCTCTGGGCGGCGTATGTTAATGCAGGGAGAACTGTGGAGTCAAAGAGGTATGCCCGGAGCCGGAGGTTCTTTGTCCTTTTTAGCTATTTCTTCGATGCCTTTGAAGGCATTCCATGCTGCTCTCTTCTTCCTGCGCAGCTCAGGTTTTAGGTCATTCATCATGTTGAATTCTCGACCTAGGTACACATAACTGCTGCATTCAGAGATGTTTGTTCCATTGAGAGTGAATGGGGCCTCTGGAACTAGTTCATTCTTCATAAACATGGTTTTCTTTAGATTCAGCTGTAGACCTATCTTTCCACATTCTAGGTCGAAGTCAGCCAGCATTTGTGTTGCTTGGCTAATGTTTGGTGTTATTAGAACGATGTCATCAGCGAAGCGGAGGTGGTGTAGTTTCATAGCCACATCCACCTGCCCACATACCAAATTCCACAGAATGGATATGTCATTCTCAACGTTCTCCCTTCGGAAATCTGACATGCCATCTCGTCAGTAAAGAAGGGAACAGCATCAGGTCCAGACAAAGACAGACCCGAACAGCTGAAGAATCTGCAGTAGGTACTCATCAATACACTAGCTCGGCTCTTCACACGCTACCTGTCGAATGCAAGGTGCCCTCCCAATGGAAAACCAGCAGGACAGTTCTACTGTTCAAGAAGGGAGACATTCTCGACATCGGCAACTATCGCCCCATCTGCCTGTTGTCCGTCATCTACAAGCTGTTTACACGAGTCATCCTGAACAGGATTAGCAGAATACTAGATGAAGGACAACCATGCGAGGAAGCTGGCTTCTGGAAAGGATTCAGCACAGTCGACCATATCCACACAGTAACCTAGCTCTTTGAGATTTGTAGGGAGTACAAGATGCCGCTCTGTCTCACTTTCATGGATTTACAGAAAGCCTTTGATTCTGTGGAGACTGAAGCAGTTTTCAAGCCCTAGCGAAACAGGATGTTCAAACCCAATACATCAAGATCCTTCGTGAGCTGTATTACGGATTAACCACCAGGAACTCACCATTCTACAAAGAAGTGATCATTAATGTGAAAAGAGGGGTTCGACAGGGTGATACCATTTCACCAAAACTCTTCAGCGCCACCCTCAAGAACATCATGCGACAATTAGAATGGGAAGGAATGGGAGTGAAGATAGATTTTGGCAACTAAAACATAATACTAAAAATTACAGTATTTGTTTATGCACATTGACATATATTTTACTCAATTTAATAACACAGATGTTACATTCATTAAGTTCTATGTAGTAAAATAAACGAGTCTGTGCCTAACCCAAGTCTGTCAACTTTCTCATTCCAAATCTGCAAGACCTAGGTGGGACCTTTTCTCTCAGTTCCCAACTGTTCCCACTAGCCCATCTGAGCATCAGCAAAGGCTAATGAGAGAAAGGGTGGTGGAGTGTGCCCTTAATGGGGTTCTGGCCCCAGGGGCTTTGATCATCACACCAGTTCTCATGAAGTGCGCTTTACACACTGAATTCCTGTTTGGTTCGACCTTCTGGATGAGGCTTCATCTTTCATTTATCCTAGACATTAAACACAGCTTTGGTGGGTATTATGAGGGTGGGGGGGCAAACTTCTCTCCTAGGTGGGCTTCTCACTGAACTTTGTTAATTAAATTTCCTTTAGTCCTTGGTTCTTTGAAGGATTTTTTAAGATTTTTAATGTTGCTATTTTCATTCCTGATTGGTAAAATGGAAATGATGAATTTGACTTTCCTTTACCTAAGTTGAGATAGAAGCATTCAAAGGGGAGGATGAAATTTTTTGGGGGGCAGGCATACTCAGTGATGCTCAAGGGTTAATCCTGGCTCTGTACAAGCAGGAGTTACCTTTGGTGGTGCTGACGGGGCCATATGGGATGCAGGGGATTGAACAAGGGTCAGCCTTGTACAAGGCAAATGCCCAACCCACAGTCTTATCTCTCTGACCCTCAAGGAGAATGATTTTTAATGCCAAGCTGATAAATATATTTTAGTCAAGCATAGCAGGTCTGTGGAGGTTACCCTCACAATGGAGCAGAGTCAAAGAGAAATGAATTTTTTAATGTTGATTTAAATTATTAGAGGCTTAAACTTCCAAATGTCTAAGCAACTCTGCGCTAGATACTTCCATTGAAATGGAACTTCTTAGGGCCCTGATATGAAGATACTTTTATTTCACTTTTAATTAATACTATATCCATAGAAATATTTCAAAATACTCCTTGGATAATTCTAGGAAATATATTTAAAACTACATCTGGAAAACATGTATCATAGCTTACTAAAAATGGTTGTTTCTTAAATCTATTTTTTGTGAAAGCTGCTTCAAAGTAGAGTAAAAATCATTGAGAAGCAAAAATTAAAATGGTATCCATAATGGCCTGATGATTTTCTATACAGAATCTGAATCGTAAGTACTTCTAATTAGAGATCAAAAATGAGAGAATAACTAGATATGACTTTTTAAATTAATATTTGAGAAGTTTTAATTATAGATTCTGTTGCCACTGGTTGAAGATAGTAATAAAAATCGAGCATCATGTAGTCTTGTCAATGTGTCAGGTAGAGTTCAATTCCAATTGCCCTATGTAGTTTGGAATAATTTCTAACTCTATTCTGCAAAACAATCCAGTGTTCATAGCATTCATTATGGTCATTTTCCGCATGGAAAAATAATAGAACAGAAAATAATGACTGATGGCAAATTGGTACATATAAAGTCATATCAACAATATTAATTTGATAAAAAATATAAAAAATAAATTTATCTAACATACTTGATATTCACTGCAGTTATCTTTTTGTAATTGAAATGTTTATATATTTTAATTATCTATTAAAGTTATTTTATATATATCAAATACTTTTATTCATGTATGAAGTAAGAAAACTATTTATTTTCAATAATGCAATGAGGGGTATGGAAAATAGAACTGGAGTTTTAGTGCTTGCCTTGCATGTGGTTTACCTTGGTTCAAATCCCCACACAGACCCTCCTCCCACCCGAGCACTGCCAGGGGTCACACTGGAGTACAGAGCCAAAATATCCAAAATAGCAAAATATACCCTGAACACCACCAGGTGTGACCTCCACTCCACTAAAAAAGAAAACAAAATACAGTCATTGACAGTGGCATTAGCCATTTCTGATAGACACATGTCAATATCTTTTTTTACATATTCCAATCACCCTATGATTTCTACCATGTAATGATATCTCACCTTACATTCCCAAAGACCTTAAACGAAAAAAAAAATCTGGCAGTGGGTTCTGTTCTCCCTTCCCTCATTGCTACAGACTCTCATGTTGGTTCTTGAGTTGTTCTGCTGGGTCAAAGCTAATCTGAACTCAGCGCTGGTATTCACAGGGGTGTACTCCGATACCTGAAGTTACTCAAGTATGCATCTAGGGTGCTAATCGCTGTATGCATCTAGGGTGCTAATCGCTGATTTTTATTCATCTGCATTATCTCAGCATTTCTTAAGACAAAGCTCCCTAGAATATGTCTGAGGCTGACACTGAGACCCGACTTTGACTTTCTAGTCTAGACAGTCTGCCTGAGGTGTTGGATGACAAGGCTGGTATGTGCCTCCTTTATCAATGCACTTGGATGTTCTCTAGGTAGATTCTCAGTGACATTTATGGAACCTCTCCTTTGCGGCTTACCTATGAAACAGCAAGGATTTCTCATTTCCTTCAATGTCATCTAAAAGTGACTTAAAGTTAATTGGATAATCATCTAGCTCCACTCCAGATACACGATAGCACCTTTACGCCCTGTATGTGTACTGAGTGAAAATAACCTTACTTCGTTTTTTTCTCCCAGAGTTCTAAAGAGGAAATGTGATCAAACAAGCCCACATTTAGTTTCCCTTCCAATCTATCGGGCAGGCCTAGCATTAGAAACTAGTTTAGAAAGGCAAGGTAAAGCAGGGCAGGGCTAACATGCTTCTACCACCTCTGAACTTCCTTCTCTGCACAATCTTCAGCAGTTAAGGAGCTATTCAGACATCCCTTCTTCTCAGACTGCTTCTACAACCATGTCCTGTTTTCCCCATCCACCACAAACCTTTCTTTTCCATTATGAAAAAATAAAAAAATTATTAAGAACATGGATGATTTTTGAAGGAAACTAAAATAGTTAGACCAAATTCAAACCTTTAGGTTCTTCCCTTTGTAGAATTCAAGTTCCAGACTTCTGGACCCTCAAATTTTTCAGTGACAGTTTAGTCTTTCCAAGAGGCAGAGATCCAGAGGAGTCACAGAAAGCAAGGAAGTTGACTCCCTATACAAATGACATAACAACAAAACCACTTAAAATTTTTTTGTATAAGTATTCTGTTTTGCTCCCTTTATAAACATGTTACACTGTTGTTTAAATGTAGTTGTTTGCTACTAATATTTTTTGATACAACCCTCACACAAATGTAACAACTTAAATAAACATTTTTCAGGGGACTTTAACACAAGAAAATGCATCATTGCAGCCATCACCATGAAATCTTAACAGAAGTCATATTTTCTCATGTCTTATAGTAGCATAAGATTTTTAAAATAAAAATGAAGGCCAAAGAAATTTTATGTGAATTTACTTCAGTAAGAAATTTCAGGTAGATATGACATGAGGTTAGTCATTTGTCCACAGAAACACCCCCCCATTGACAAGTAACTAATATTTGCTTCAAGTAATTACATAAACATTTCATTAGGTTCACATTTTCTTACCGACTTTTGCTTTTTTAAGGAATTTCTGATAGTGAGTGAGACACTACCCAACCTGTTCTTCTCAACCTAGAAAACCTCTACTCCAGCTGATGAAAGATTCAGCTCACTAAGGGCTTGCCTCCTCCTGTCCACTGGAACATTTTACCATTGACAGTTTTAAATGGTGACTCCATTCAGAGGGAAAAACACTTACACTGACAAAACCCTTGATAAAAAAAAAAATTTTCTAACTGAGTCTTTAGTGGGAAATTGACTATTGAATCCCAAGGCCTTAGAGAGGTAGTAAATTTGTTCATAATAGTACAAGAATGAATGATAGTGATTTGTGAGTTGGATGGAGTGGTAGAATGAAGGCTATAATTTACCTACAAAGCAGAATAGCCCATGACATTGAAACATGTGGGGATGGGAAACTGGAGAGGTGATACAGTAGATAGATACAGTAGATTTGCCTTGCAAGCAACTGCCTGGGTTTGCTCTTCAGCATAGTCCCTATAGCCCTCCAAAAGTGATCTCTGTGTGCAGAGTCATAAGTTCCACTAGGTATCACCCACCACCACCAAGCATACAAATATATTTAGGATGATACCATATGGCCCCTGAGTTTGTAGGGAAAGAACTCCAGAACAGTAAAATTCAATAAAGCAGACCCAGAGTTCTAAAATACATGAAGAATTTCATGACTATAGTGTAAAGGTTGACAGATTAATAGTGGAGTAAAAGAGTATAAAGCTTTATATCATTTTCTCTAAAGCGTACTTCACACCATCAGATGTACTCGCTATTAAGAAGTAGAAAGAAGAGTTGAAGGGATAGCACAGCATGTAGGGGGCTCCATTTGCACATACATTAGATCTGGGCTTAATTCCAGCATCACATATGGTCCTCGAAGGCTTGCCAGGAGTGATCCTTGAGCACAGAACCAGGAGTACTAAGCACAATTGGAATACGGAGCAATAAATGTAGTATATATTTATTGCTACAAAAGATATAAAATATCATTTAAATTAATGGAAAATAAAACCATAATCCAATTCCTCCTCTTTATACTTGAAGAAAGTACACATTTTTCCTTCCTTCTCCCTAATCCAGAGTTGGAGCTATACTACTTTTGCAGTTTAACACAAACATGAGACATGCTATATAATGAAATGTATTCTGAATGGTGAAACCTAGTTAGAAGCCTTTAAATAGTGAGGTTGATTTGACTATCTCTTCATCTAAGAAACTGTGACCTGCAATGCTCTAAGACATAGCTACCCTGTCAGTTATAGGAATGGAATGGAAATGGTATTTTTATTTAAATGATAATCTAAGATTTCCTTTCAAATATTAGTTGTTTATTTGGTATCATTGCTTTATTACTTCTTTGCTGCTGATGAATGAGAGTTCTTGTAAGAACGCTAACAAATGGGTAGCATTGGAGTGCTGGTAAAAATGAATTGGTCTGGCTTTTGTACTGTGACATTTCTGCGTGCTTCCTAAATGTGTACATTAGCTGGGAGCCTTCCCCACTTCCAAAGCCCTCGCAGTGTTCTGCTGTCACTAGAAGCCATAGAGGAGTCCCCTCTTGTCCCATTCTCTAAGCTGGGGCTATTCCTGTACCTGGGACTCTGCTTCCTGCACAAACCTCAGTGTTTGCATTTCAAACCCTTTTAGACAGCAGTTCCTGTTGTGAAAGCCAATGTGAAAATTAACCTCAGAGTAAAAGCTGCATCTGTTTACGTTACAAGAAAGGCGAATGCTGTGCCCATCTGTCTTTTATGTAATGCTAATGAATTATTCTGACAATTGGTCCTGAACTTTCTGCACGTGATGTTGCTGAATGGGATTATTTTTGAACAGCTGTTTCTCTTCCTCATAAGCATGCTTTGACGGTGGACCCACTCCTCCCGCCCCAACTCCTTCAGTAGCAATGTAGGTATCTACTTGTTTCTGTTTTCCAAGACTTCTTAGAGTCTTGGTAAAGCTTATTTTCTTCTGCTAATTTTCCAGATTATTCTAAATTTACTCTATTCACAGCATTCAGTAAATTTAAAATAACATTAGAAAAATGTAAAAATGCAGGATATTAATTTCATTTTTATTTCCTATGATTTTTATTTAAAACTTTTGGATGATTTCTGTTTTAAATGAGATGTTGAAACAAACTCTGAAGGTGCACTATAGAATTATCAAGGTCAATAATGTTTTATTGAAAGAATCATATCTAGTACAAGCTATATATCCAATGGGAACATAAAAAGCAATTATGAAATGTTCTTAAACCAGTCCCTTAACTGATTATCATTCCATTCCATTAAAATGCTGCGAAACAAATCAAATTCAACTCCTTTTTCAGAAATAAACCAAACCAAGTGATGAAATTACTTCCATGAAGATATTTAATTAAATTCCCTAGAGTCAAGATTAGGACATGACTTCTTAGTCTAATTTCTTCATTTTTAAAATAGGATCTACCAGGACCACACCCAGCAAGGTGCTGAGAGTTTGCAAATTTTTTAAATTCCTGTTTTACTTCTTTGCTTGCTGGGGTACTGAGCATTAAACATTACTCATTTTTGTTCTGTTTTTTTCAGGTCACACCCAGGTGGGCTTCCTCCTGTTTCCAGACTCAGGGATCACTCTTGGTGGAGCCTGGAGTACCAGGTTAAGTATGAAGAATCAAACCCTGTTTGACCACATGCAGTGTAAGCACCCAACCCAGAATGCTATATCAGTCTGACCCCTAGGTAATATTTTTTTAGAAAAAAAAAGAAGCAAAACTTGCCCACATTTTTTGTTTTTAGACAATATGCTATTCTATAACACAAACAAAACATGGGTATATAACAAACTATTTCCATAATTCTTTGCACTTAAATTCAGGCTTCCTCCAAGTGAATAACATAAAAATACATAATATTAGCTGGGGATTTTGATCTGTTTCTGCCTTTAGAACACAAATTGAATTCATACCTCACATTTAATTGTGAAAACGAAATGGTTTCGAGTATAAAGATATTTGATAAATAGAATATGATTAAAAAAAAAGACTGCCCAACACTTCCTTTAACACCTAAAATCTAACTGCAGACCAACTTTACTTTACTTGAATTGGTAACAACACATAGCATGTCACCCAGATATCCTAGAAGTAGCTGTGTGTCCTAGTTTGGAAGTAGGTTTGAAAAGAATGCTCTAAATACATCATGTTTCTCTAATCTTTAAAGAGAAAAAAGTACATTCTGACTGATAGCCTTCCACAGTTATATCGTTCCTTCAAACTACTGTCATTCAATTATAGGTTGCTTAGGTATTGTTTAAAAATAAAAGGAAACTGTATCTGTTTTACAAGTCTAGCAGACTTGTAAAATACACAAATATATGTATGTATATATATATACATATATTTGTGTATTTTATGTTTATATATATACATATATGTGTGTATTTCTCTCTCTCTCTCTCTCTCTATATATATATATATATATATATATATATATATAATATATCGGGGAGTGCCACCGGGGTCCCCGAAAGTGTCCGGAAGCGAGTTCCCTTCTACCTCCAAAGCCGGCAGGGAATGGATGAAGACTCAGGAATCCGATGCAGTTTAAAAGGGCTTTACTATCACAATATCCAATATACAATTCAAGAGCAGGGAAAACCTCAAGAATCTGGGTTCCCAGCTAGGCCCCAGCCAGGTGGAGGCCAAGATGGCTGCCACCACGTGTTGAGGCCCAACAGAGAATGGAGAGGACAGAAGAGCAAAACACCAAGGGAAGCCCAAATGGCAAAAAAAGGAAAAAAAAGAGAGAGAGCTTCTTTCTTCTTTCAGCTTATTTTATAGCTAGAAATCCACCCAAACTCCCCAGCCCAGCCCATTCTGGGCTGATCTATCTAGAGATAAAAACAGGAAAACAGCTTCATAGAATGTAACAACTTCAGGAGACAATCTGGTTGTTGCCAAGGACCCAGAGCTAATTAAAAGCCTCCTAACAGAGTTGGAAGCTACAAGCCAAATGTAACTTCCCCTGGCAGGAAGGATCAAATGCCCTCAGGTAATTTCTCCCAGCACCTCGCCTAATATCTTAAGTCAAGATCTGCCTGGAATTGCCTTTATAGGGTAGAAGGGGGTTTCTGAGATGGCATGTCTCTGTACCAAAGACTAATACTAATGCCAGTTAAATATTTCTCCAAGCCTTCACAAGAGTCTCGTCTACTTCACGGTAGTTTTGTATTTTAGTTGCCTTTGAGTTATCAGGGTGCCATGCTTGCTTGGAGGCAAACAACATTTCTCTCTGGTCTAATTACTTAGAAATCCAACGTGGCCAGGCAAATATGCTGGTAAGATCTAGCTAGTCCCACGATGCTTGTGGTAGCATGAAAGAATATTTATACCAGCCAGTACAAAATACATGGTCAGATAAGACTGCCACATTCAGACTATCCCCCTATCTATGAAGTGACCAGCAGGAGGCAATCCAGGGCAGATGCAGAGGCCTAGGCTTTTAGGTTTCCTGCAACGTATATACATATATACATATATACATATGTATATGTTGCAGGCTTTCCTGCAACATATATACATATACATATGCATATATGTATATATCGTATATTTATATATGTATACATATATATGTATATAGTCCTGCAACATGTATGTATATATATAAATATATGCATATATATATATATATATACATATATGTTGCAGGACTCCTCTAAGAGCCTCTGCATCTGTCCTGGATTGCCTCCTGCAGGTCACTTCGTAGATGGGGGTAGCCTAAATGTGACAGTTTATCTGACCATGTATTCTGTACTGGCTAGTATAAATATTCTCTCATGCTACCACAATCATCGTGGAACTAGCTAGATCTTACCAGCATATTTGCCTGGCCACGTTGGATCTCTAAATAATTAGACCAGAGAGAAATGCTGTTTGCTTCCAAGCAAGCAAGCATGGCCCCCTGATAACTCAAAGGCAACTAAAATACAAAACTACCGTGAAGTAGGCGAGACTTGTGAGAAATATTTAACTGGCATTAGTATTAGTCTTTGGTACAGAGACATGCCATCTCATAAACCCCCTTCTCTACCCTATAAAGGCATTTGCAGGTAGATTTTGGCTCAAAACATTAGCATACAATAGAGCCTAGGTGAGGTGCTGGGAGAAATTACCTAAGGGCATTTGACCCTTCCTGCTTCCCGTAATAGTGGGAGGTCTGAGTTGCAGGGGTATAAAACCAGCCAGCTTCTCTCTCTCTCTCTCTCTCTCTCTCTCTCTCTCTCTCTCTCTCTCTCTCTCTCTCTTTTGGATTCTCTCTTTGTGAGCTTGTGCTCTTCTTGGGAGTCTTGTCTTTTTCTCCTTTTTACAGGGCTTTAACACGTGGTGGCCGCCATCTTGACCTACATGTGGCTGGGGTTCTAGCCGGAATCCTAAGTACCGGTTTTTTCCTATTGCTGATTTGTATGCCTGAACCTGTGATAAGTAAAGCCTTTTAAAACTGCATCGGATTCCTGACTCTCCATCCATTCCCCGGCTTTGGAGATAGAAGGAAGCCACACACACACACACACACACACACACACACACACATATATGTATATATATATATATATATATATATATATATATATATTTCTAGATGAACATGAGGTTAGGCATTATTTAAAAATACAATATTACAATATATTCTTTCAAAAAACCTTTGAGCTATTATGGTAATTTGTTACACACTCGTTTTCGTTTTCATAATTCTAAGACTTTTTATGTATTTCAAGCAGGAAAATACTTCACTGAAGAAATTGTAGTTTGTTTTCTACAAAACCCTAGTGTCTATTGTATCTCTAGCTTCACAACACACTTTATTACTTTGCATAGTCTTAGGTTCTACAAGTTGTTTAAATATGCTATGTAATGTATACATTTAATGTTAATATTTTAAGCAAATTTTGCAAGACATATTGGCTAATGTTACAAGGAAGTTATAATCCATTGTTAAGCTTAAAATAAGAAATAGCTCTGATGGCAAGAGAGATAGTACAGTTAGGAAGGAAATTACATTGCTGCACCAAACCCTGGTTTGTTTTCTGACATTCCATATGTTCCCCCAAACCCTAGCAAGAATGATAGGTAGGGTAGCACAGTTAGGAATAAAACCTGACTGCTGATTGCAGCCCCAAAGAAAAACAATATATATTTTTCTGATAAGAGAACAACAGCAGTACTCCTAGATAAATAACATTTAAGAAATGAAATGTTCTTAATAGAATAGCAAGTGGTACATAAAGGACAACAGCGGTTTTGAAGATGAAATAAATGGAAATGTTGGGCCTGGAGCAACAGCATAGCGGGTAGGGAGTTTGCCTTGCACGGAGTCCCCGGCATCCCATATGGTCCTCCAAGCACCACCAGGAGTAATTCCTGAGTGCAGAGTCAGAAGTAACCCCTGGGCACTGCGGGAGTGACCCAAAAAGCAAAAATAAATAAATAAATAAATCACTGTATCACTGTCTTCCGTTCATCATCGATTTGCTCGAGCGGGCCCCAGTAACATCTCCATATGTCCTGTCTCATGCTAGTAGAGCCCAAGGGCATCTGCTTGCTCCAGGAACAAGCTCTATAAAGAGCTCCAGGATTGAGCTCTTTATAGAGCCTCAATCCATTCGAAATGAGGTCTATAATTGTTACTGGTATTTGGCATATCAAATACAACACGGGTAGCTTGCCAGGCTCTGCAATTGTATACCTAACAGTGGTATTATAAAATACTAAAAAAACTATATCACCAGCTTATTATTTTGATTTAGGGACCACACTTGGTAGTGCTCGGGGCCACTCTTGGCTCAAGAGCCCATGTGGTGTGAGGGAGTGGGGCCTCCCACAAATAAATAAATAAATAAATAAATGTCATAATTTTGTTTCAAACTATAGTAATCTGTCCATAAGTGCTGACATACTTAATTAGGACACTAACTAGATCTATTTCAGTAGTATTTAAGTTTGTGATTTTGATAAATGATACTGAACATTTGTTTACTCTCCAAAAGCCAATATTAAGTCAATTTAGAGGCTGTGTAGACTGGAGAGATAGCTCAATATGCAAAAATGCAGACATTGCATGTGGTAGACTTAGGTTCAATACCTGTCACCACATGGTTCACTGAGGTGCCTGAGCACAGAATCATGAGTAGCCCAAACCCAACAGCAAACAAATTCAAAACCACACAAAACCACTGTGTACATTATATATATATATATATATATATACATATATATATATATATACATATATGTATATATATATATCTCGATGATGAGCGGGAAGAAAGTGATGCAGTGATGTATATATATATATATATATCACTGTATCACTGTCTTCCCGTTCATCATCGATTTGCTCGAGCAGGCACCAGTAACATCTCCATATGACCTGTCTCATGCAAGTAGAGCCCAAAGGGCACCTGCTTGCTCCAGAAACATAAAGAGCTTCAAACCATTCCATTAGGTCATGGGAATGAGGTCTATAATTGTTACTGGTATTTGGCATATCAAATGCGACACGGGTAGCTTGCCAGGCTCTGCCGTGTGGGTAGCATACTCTTGTAGTCATCCCTAAATCCAGTATTCATTGATGAACTGCGTGGCTGAAATCATCCGCGCGAGGTGGACTGTGATAGGCTGGTCTGCTGGATGTATATTCTATATTTGAACATATTGGACATAATAGTTGAGTATGTCACTTTGCAATATCCCTAGATCATTTTATAAACTATTATTATGCTACTATGTTCAATAATCCATCTAAAATTCTTTGTCAGAATAATAAAATGCATTTTCTAAGAAATTTTTAGAGATTTACAAAGTTTGCTATATCTAGTGAAAATAAATCTAAAACAATATGTTCAAAGCAAATTTTCATATCATTCATAAGAAAATATCTTTACTTGCATATAGCATTTCTATAAATCAGAATAAATTCTCACTAATCTTACAAAATTGTTCTAATTTGCTCTTGAAAGATAGTGTTAGTTCCCAATTCTATTATTTCAAGGAAATCCAATTAAATCAGGCATCAATTCTTTGAGCTACCATTCACTCATTTCTAATTAACACAACTATAACTCCCAATAAAAGAAATTTGTGTGGCCAATTTTTTCTCATTAAAAAAGATTATTTAATTCAAATAGATTGAAATATTTCTTTAATTTCCAAAGGAAGGGAAATGAAATCAAGATGATTTAGCACGGAGACGCCAACTGCAACTTAAGAATGAATACAGGGCATGGTAGATGTCCACTACTGAATCAGACTTAGAAGCAGTACAATGGACTATTGGGATAGGAAGGTTGATGATGAATATTACTCATCCTTTCTGTTAAAAAATTGGCAGCAAAGTAGTAGCATAATGCACCTCTTTCTTTTGATATGGAGTAAAATGAGAAGGAATCAGAAAATAGCTCTTGAAGAAAAATATCATTTATATTCAGAATATCAGAAGTAAAGTATACAGTGTATTCTGAGAGTGAATAAATTTTACTTTAAAATTAAAAGATTAAAGGGATAAAATATTCTCAACTTATCAGCCTATAGTAACTTAATGCTCTTAGTTGCAAAGAAAACTTTTCAATCATTGCCCAGATTATTTGCTCAGCAGTGAAAGTACTCTGTAAGATGCTATAATGCTAAATGTCTTTACATAGTTTTGCAAACCCATAAAATATACAACATCAAGAATGAGCCCCGAGGAAATATAAGGACTCTGGGTGATTAGGACTGTCAGTTCAGATTAATCAGTTATGATCTGTGTAGCATTCTGTGGAATAAGTTGCTAAAGGTAGAGGCCTTGCTTGTGCAGGGCAAAGATTCATGGAAAAATCCCGTATCTTGCTTTCAACTTTGCTGTTAAATGTTTAAAGGTCTAGGGACAAAGAAAACATCACAGGACAGAGCACATGCTTTGCAAGCAGGAAAATTATGTTTGGTCCCAGTACCACACAGTACCAGGAATAGCTTTAAGAGTTTTAGCCAGACAGAGAGGCAGTAGTAGCCCACAATCTTGCCCTTATAGTTGGCATAAATGGATTCAAAAACATGAATTATTATAAAGTCTTAAAGATTACCACAAAACCTTATAAATAGTTATCTTTGAAGACCCGAGATAAAGCATGTACATAGATAGATAGAATGATGGATGGATGGATGGATGGATGGATGGATGGATGGATGGATGGATGGATGGATGGATGGATGGATGGATGGATGGATGGATGGATTGGATGGATGGATGGATGGACGGACGGATGGATGGATGGATAGACAGACAGACAGAAGACAGATAGATATTTGGTATATACATAGCTGTATAAATTCACACATATATGTATTATGAATATATGTACAATTTAGTTATTAAAAGCCATAAAAGACAAAAAATATTTTGTTTCTTTTTAATTTATTTTATTTTTTAACAATTATAAAATGTTCAAGTTTGGATTTCGGCCATACAGTGTTCCAGCACCCATCCGTCCACCAGTGCCCATTTCCCACTCCAATGTCCCGGATTCCCTCCCCCTCCCTAGCCTGCCTCCATGACAGGTTTTCCATCTCTTCTCTCTCTCTCTTTCTTTCTCTTTTCTCTCTATCTTCTCTTATATAACCCTAACCCTATATATATATATAACCCTAACCCTATATATATATATATATATATATTATATGTTTATATATATTTATGTCATGCAAATGTGAGGAGCCGAGCCAGTGTAGTATTGATGAGTAGTGAAGGCAGATTCTTCAGGTTTTCAGGTCTGAATTTTTTCTGGGCATGGTGCTGTTTACCTTCCTTTACTGATGAGATGGCATGTCGGATTTCAGAAGGGAGAACATTGGGAATGACATATCCATCCTAGGGAATTTGGTATGTGGGCAGATGGACGTGGCTTTCAAAGAGATCTGAGTAGAAGTCATAGATAATCTTCTCCATTGCCTTTCTGGAAGATGTGATGGATCCATCAGGGCGTCGGAGGGCAGTAATCTTGGCCTTATAGTTGGTGAAGGACAGGCGGACATTGCTAATACTTTTCCGGCTTCTACTGCATCTTCCAGCATTTCTGCTCTTCTCTCTTTGAGGTCTTCCTTTATTGCTTCTCTGCACTGCGTTGCAAGCTTGGATGGTAGCATTTGGTCTCCTGAGGTTAGCACCTTGCCACTTGGGTGAATGAACTCAAGAGTTTTTTTGAAGACAGGCGTCATTTTGTGACTTTTTCTCTCTCGGCATTCTTCGTACAATCATGGAGGTGCTGGACCAGATGGTTATATTCTTCATCAATGTCATCAATGATGATATCTTTCCATGTTGCCACAATGGTGCCAAAGAGTTCCTAGTTGGTGGTTGTTCTGGGAGTTCTCTTCTTAAACTTTGCAGTCTTTTCTCCCCACTGCATGAAGTATAATTTTGCACGAAGGAGACAGTGGTCAGATCCTGTTTGGAATTTTTGGGGCGACAGCAACATCGGTCAGGCAAAACTGTTGATTGAAGATGATGTGGTCAATTTCATTGTGGAACTGTTCACCAGGAGATTCCCATGTCCAACGTTTTGCTTCAGCCATCTGGAACTGTGAGTTCCCATGAATGGTCTTGATGAACATGATGAACTCAGATAGTCTCTTACCCAGTTCGTTCCATTTTAGGCCATGGGTCCTGATGTGGAGTTCTTTGGCTACCTGTCTGAATGCAAGGTCCCCTCCAAATGGAAAATCAGCAGGACAGTTCTACTGTTCAAGAAGGGAGACATCCACAACATTGGCAACTATTGCCAATCTGCCTGTTGTCTGTCATCTACAAGATGTTCACTTCGAGTCATCCTGAACAGGATTGGCAGAATATTAGATGAAGGACAACCATGCGAGCAAGCTGGCTTCTGGAAAGGATTCAGCACAATCGACCATATCCACACGGTAACCAAGCTCATTGAAGTTTGTAGGGAGTTCAAGATGCCACTCTGTCTCGCGTTCATTGATTTAAAGAAATCCTTTAATTCTGTGGAGACTGAAGGGTCATTGAAGCCCTAGCCAAACAGTGTGTTCAAACCCAATACATCAAGATCCTTCGTGAGCTGTATTACAGATTCACCACCAGGATCTCACCATTCTACAAAGAAGTGATAATCGATGTCCAAAGGGGGTTCGGCAGGGTGATACCATTTCACCAAAACTCTTAAGCACCACCCTTGAGAACATCATGCAACAATTAGAATGGGAAGGAATGGAAGTGAAGATAGATGGTCGGCAACTACACCACCTCCGCTTCGCTGATGACATTGTTCTAATAACGCCAAACATTGGCCAAGCGGCACAAATGCTGGCTGACTTAAACTGAGAATGTGGAAATATAGGTCTACAGCTGAATCTCAACAAAACTATGTTCATGAAAAATAAACTAGTTCCAGAGGCCCCATTCACTCTCAACAGAACACACATCTCTGAATTCAGTAGTTATGTGTACCTAGGTTGAGAAGTCAACATGATGAGCGACCTAAAACCTGAGCTGCACAGGAGGAAGAGAGTGGAATGGAATGCCTTCAAAGGCATCGAAAAAATAGCTAAATGGACAAAGAACCTCTGTCTCTGGGCGCATCTCTTTGACTGCATGGTTCTCCCTGCATTGACATACGCCTCAGAGACCTGGGCCCTATGAAAGCAGGATGAGAATGTTATTCGGGTCTCCCAGAGATGAATCGAAAGAGCTATGCTTGGAGTATCACGCCTCACTCAAGTGAGAGAAGGAATCCTGAGTTCTGACCTCCGTAGCTATTCCAGAATCAGGGATGCTGTCTCCTTTGCCAAGGCATCGAAATAAGATGGGCTGGACATATAATGTGATTTGGAGATAACCGCTGGACTAGAGCTATTACTGACTGCATTCCACTGGATGTCAAAAGATCACTTTGCCACCCACCTACAAGATGGTCAGACCTCTTCGTCAAGACCCTGAAAGAACGGTTTGAGGCTCTTCATATTCCTGAAGCAACCAGATGCCACTGGGCTACACTGGCACGTGATAGGGTCAAATGGAAATGTTACTGGCATCCGCTCGAGCAAATTGATGAATAACAGGACGTCAAGTGATCAAGTGATCAACTCATGCAAATAAATGCAATCATTGTATATCTGTCTCTCTCCTTTTGGTTAATTTCACTCAGCATGATCCTCTCCATGTCCATCCACTTATAGGCAAATTTCATAACTTCATTTTTCCTAACAGCTGCATAGTACTCCATTGTGTAGATGTACCATAGTTTCTTTATCCAGTCATCAATTCTCGGGCACTCTGGTTGTTTCCAGATTCTGGCTATTGTGAATAGTGCTGCTATGAATATAAAAGTAGGGAAGGTGTTTCCATGTGTGTTTTTGGCTTCCCAGGTTATATTCCGAGGAGTGGTATGACTGGGTTAAATGGGAGTTCAATTTCTAGTCTTTGAAGGAATGTCCATATAGTTTTCCAAAAAGGCTTTCCAGTCTATATTTCCACCAAAAATGAATGAGAGTCCCCTTTTCCCCACATCCACGCCATCACTTGTTGTTCTTGCTCTTTTGGATACGTGCCAGTCTTGTAGTATGAGATTATATCTCATTGTTGTTTTGATTTGCATCTCTCTGATGACTAACGATATGAGCATTTTTTCATGTCATTTGGCCATTCGAACTTCTTCCTTGTCGAAGTTTCTGTTAATTTCTTCTCCCCATTTTTTGTTGGGGTTTGCTGTTTTCTTCTTGTAAAGTTCTACCAGTGCCTGATGTATCCTGCATTTCCTGCATAATGAGGATAATATTCACTTACTTTTAAGATTGTTTTTATAAATATTATTGAACATCACTTATGTGTCTATCATTGTAATTTTACAAACTCATCAATCAGTTTCATCTAGTCATTATTTACCCTATTATACCAGGGAAAGACCTGAAAACTGTGAGATTAAATCTTTGGCCCCAAAACACAGATCTCTGAAGCTGCAAAACCAGGGAATAAATGTGAAATTTTTTATTTTTCCTCTATAGATTATTCTCTAAATGACTAGCAAAAAGAAAAAAATCAAGAACATGTATTCAATTAACTGGCAGTATCATTAATGTTAATTATATTCATATGTTTCTCCTTTATCTTAAAATTATAGATATTCATTTAAAATCTTGGGAAGGCAGCAAATTGAGAGTGCTTTGCTCTCACTAGATTGCTAGATCACTAGACATCCAGTTGTTCATCGATTTCACGGCGGGTGCCAGTAACATTTCCATTTGACCCTATTACATGCCAGTGGAGCGCAATGGCATCTGGTTGCTTCAGGAATATGAAGAGCCTCAAACCATTCATTCAGGGTCATGACGAAGAAGTCTGACTATCTTGTAGGTGCGTGGACATGTTTCACTCATCACGTTTATTAGTAAAATGCAAAACAAAATAATAATGTTAAATCACCTCACACATGGGGCCGGAGCCATAGCCCAGCGGTAGGGCGTTTGCCTTGCACGGCCGGCCCATGCCGGCCCGGGTTCAATCCCCGGCATCCCATATGGTCACCCGAGCACCGCCAGGAGTAATTCCTGAGTGCAGAGCCAGGAGTAACCCCTGAGCATCGCCGGGTGTGACCCAAAAAGCAAAAAAAAAATAAACAAATAAATAAATCACCTCACACTTGAGAGAACATCTATACAAAAATGTCAGAAGTAGGAGCCAGGAAGATAAAGTAGGGAAGGCACCTCCCTTTAATGTGGTCACCTAGGGTTCTATCCCGACCGCTCACTACCCCAAATGGTTCCACAAGCACTACTAGAAGTGTTCCTTGAGCTCAGAGGCAAGGTGGTAAGCCCTGAGCATAGCTGGTGTGTCCCAAAACAAAACCAATACTAAAGTCACTCAGAAATAACAAGTGTTGGTAGTGAAGTGAAGAAATATGAATTCTTTTGCCCTATAGGAAATGTAAATTTATCTAGCCTCTCTGGAAAACAGTACAGTTTCCTTAAAATGTTTTTAAAAAAGAAACAAACAAATCTAGGATATAATCCAGCAACTCCTAGGTATCCAAACAATACAAAAACACTAACTTGAAAACATATACACACATATGTTCATTGTAGCACTAGGTATAATAGTCAACATGGAAACAACCCAAATGCACAACAACAGATGAGTAGATTAAAAAAAAAGTTGTGTTCTATTTGTGATGGAATACTGCCCAAATACTTCTCTGGTGTAAGAAACGATGAAATACTGCTTTTTGCAGCAACATGATAGAACTGGAGGGGTTTGTGGTGCTAAACTAACTAGTCAGAGGGAAAAAAGATAAAATAGAAGATCTCATTTCTACATGGATATAAAGAGACAGATAAGAGAACAGATGGAGCTAAAGGAAAAGAAATCCTTGGTCTCATGTCAGAAACCTGTTTCCAAAGTTCAGGGAGAAAAGTGACAAAACGGAGGAGTAGATTCAGTAAATACTGGTGGAGGGAGACGGGCACTTGTTGGTACATACGGAGTAATAACAATCTGAAAACTAGTGATATTTTACCGCTAAAATATGTACACTCAGAGGGCAGAGCAATAGTACAGTGGCAGTGGGTTTGCATTTGCATGTGACCAACCTTATTTCCATCCTCAGCATCTGGAGCCTCCAAGTCCTGCAGGACATCTGGTCAATGCTGCAGCTGCCCAAAGGGAGCCACAGCATCCTGCTGGATCCCATATGGTTCCCAGAGCACCACTGGGTGTGATTCCTGAATGCACAGCCAGGAGTAACCTCTGAACATCCCCAGGTGTGACCCAAAAAAGACAAAAAGAAAATGTGCACTCAGGATAAACCAATATTCTCTCAATAAACAAAGAATTGTGGCAAGTTCATATGAGATAGAAGAGGGCCTATGTGCTGAGGCTGACTCCTGCCTGGATACCTACATGGGCTCTAGGGTCTGAAAGGAAAGGCTGATCACTGAGCCAGATCTATAGGTATAGATATTAACCAGACTCAACTAACTCATGCCCTGCCTTGACTCTCGTTTTAATATTAAAAATCAAAGGATGATGATTTTGTATATTGTTAAGATACAAACTCGTACAAAAGTATGTTCTATTCCCTGTGCTAAAGAAACCAGCATTCACTGAACTCCTACATGCTTACACACCACTCATTTACTTCCCTCGCCCTTTAAATATGTGTTCCCCACAATCAACCCAGCCCTATGTTGAGGTCACAGTCCTATGCTACGGCCCTGTGATAAGTAAGGCATATTCCTTCTTCCCCCACCCCATAAACTTGGTCTAGAAAAGTGTTCTAGCTGACTTTCTTTCTTTTTATTTTTGAGAGGTAAACAGCCTGGGTTTCCAAACAAAGGTAGCAGAGGCTCCTATGGAAGAAAAAAAATCACTTCTACTAAACAAAACAAATATGGGAAACATACATAATACAAGGGATAAGGTATTTGCTTTGCATGCAGAAACCTGATTCAGCTCCTGTGGTGGCATATGTTCCCCTGAGCACTGACAGGGGAACAATTTGTTTATTGTTTTTTATGCTGCAAAAACAATAAACAATAAACACCAAATCAAAACTGCCCTGCAGTACAAAAGTGATTGTGATTCTTGATATGAGTCCTTCCATTTGGTGTTTTGGTTCTTTATAGTCATTATATAGAATTCACTGCAAATGTATGAAAACTCAACAATATCTGTTCTAATGAAGTAAAATGTCCTAGGAATTCACATTGCATCAAGACATGCATATTTTCGAAGTTTATCTATGTAGAAAGAAGAATAAATATTTAAACATTTTGCTTTTATGTTCCCCAAATACCATTCTTCTATTTACAAAATTCTTTTGAAATGCAATATTCTAAATGGCAGGTATGAGAAATGCAATTGTAAAGGCATGTGTTTTTTTAAATATACTCTGTGGCAAATTCCATTGTGGTTTGTTACTAACATGCAGTCAAAAATGATCATTTTGTAATGTGTGGGAAATTATTAATCAGTATTTTACACACAGATTGCTCACAATGCCATGAGGTTTGGAATAGGATAAATGTTCATATTAGGTAGTAATGAGGACATAACTGAGGCCAGTGAGTAGAAGCAATATAGCAAATTTGGTTCAGTTACTAATATAGGCATTTATTTGTACTATAAGTGATTCTGTAAAATCAGCCATTTTATCTTTGTAATCATTGCTCTATTCCAAATGCATACACAATTTAAATGTTCAATACATTTGGCAAAATAAATTTACTCAACAGATACCTATTAAATGCCCAATAGAGTTGCAGTACCACCATTATCAAAGCAATACAATCATTCTATTAAGATTACAGAAATTGGATTCTGAAAGATATGTAAAACAAATTATGTAGTGCTAAGAGAAAGACAAATAATAGAACACCCGCATTCTAGAAAAAATGCCTCTAGCTGAAGATCTGGAATCCCTACTCTGGGGATGGCAAGTGTGGTAACAAGATGGATTCAAAGAATACACAGTATTAACTACAGTGAGACAGGGAAATACTTATTTTGATTATAAATTGAAATATTGATTTTAACTTCTTTTCATCTTGTGTCTCATTTTTAAAAAAAATTGTAATTTTTTAACATAGTTACTTCTAGTAGTCATGTTTATAGATGGGTTTTATGTAGAAAGTTACTGCGCCTTTAACAAAGGGCTCAAATATACCACATAATGGTCAAATAATCAAAATCAAAGATCCCGAAACAGAAAAATGGGAACACAATGGTGATTACTAGTTATTAGACACTGAATTTGATCTCATAGATGCTAAGGCAATTGATAGACATTAAGTCAGTAGAGATAGTAAGAAGATAGTTGTGATAATAGATTTAAGTAATGAAAATAAAGGAAGAACTTAAAGAAATATACAAAGTATAGTTGGATGCATTAAATGCTTTTGCAATATCCACAACAGACCTAATTTAGTTTGGAGATACACCTGGCAATGCTCAGGTTCTGCTCCAATCTCTGTGCTCAGGGATAATTCTGAAAAGTATTATGGGAATCATGTAGTGGCAAGGATCAAATCCAGACCTTCCAACTATGGACTTCTAAAATCCTGCAAACAAATTCTGTTCATCAGAAAACCAAAGTTTTGGGAAGATGAAATTAATTCTGCCAAAGATGAAACAACTGAAAGACACACTGGTGATTTTACAAATAACAAAGCCATAGTTACCAAGACTGTGTTATTCACTGAAGGATAAAAATTTTATTCTCAGCCCAGCTTTTTGGGTGCTTCATAGTCTGATCATAGAGGAGTTTAACCAACACTCAGTGGTGTTGGGGCCAAAGAAAACAGAGAGTGCGGTGGGTTGAATCGTTTAGTTCACAATATGCATTCTAGGCCGTTGAGGTATCTCCCTAGCTCTGGAATATTTTCAAATTCTCTTTTTGTTTTTGTGTGCAAATGATTGTGTCGGAAGCATTGCCAGGGTTTCAAGGCTTGTTTGGGACGCTCTCAGAAAGAGAGGCTGAGTTCCAGGGGAGTGTCATCATTTCCTTGGCCCATATGATGGGGATGATATGCCTATTTAATCAATTTCTCAACAACGTAAGTTATTATTCCAATAAACAATAGTTAATACAATGGGTGATACCTGCCAGGATACATCAACAGCAAGTATTTGTTATTTATTAAGTTTCTAAAATAAATATCCTTTTTATGATACTTGAACAATCAATAATTTTACATGATTTTCTATGATCACTGCTGTTATAGAAATAATTTTATAATCACTGAGGTATTATAAAGGCAATTCTGCATATGGTGTTACCATATTAAAATGAATACATGCTAACCATTGCAAATTAGTTCATGAATAACAATAGTGTAGAAAGAACTGTTGACATAAAACAATAATTAATTTTTATTTGAGTTCCAGAACATTTATTTTTGCACCGTACTTTCTCATGCCTTAGTTTTAGCTTCACATTTAAACTATGAGATAGGTGAAATAAGTGAAATAAAAACAGAATGCATCTTAAATACATAGTAATAAAATATGCTACAAAGGTATGTACATACTTCTGACATGCCCTATCAGCTGAACAATTCTGCTGAGCTGGAAAGCCTCTATGATCTCATAATTACTACTTCAAACCAGAATTTTATTATAGTTGTGCAATAAATGCCTACATGGGTATACTATTGGCAAAACATCTTGCTACTATTCTACAAAAATATGACCAATCTAAATAAATCACAATGGAGACTTAATCATGGTTACTGGAATTTACCAGAAAAATTTAATCAGCGTTGACATTTTGTACAATAAATAAGTGGTCTAACAAATTATTAATGAGCTTAAATTTCCAATTATTTTATGAAAAAATAACTGTAATATAGAGTAAATACAAGCACTTATTTGCATTTTTGAATACAAATAATGGGATTGTTAAGAATGGAGTAATAGAGTAACCTTTCTTTACAGAATTCTCTCACAATTTTCTGAAAGCAGAAGAAAGAACAGTTTTGACTTCTTTGTTTTCCCTCTTAGACTCAGGCACTAAGAAAAAACGTTTAGTAGTGGAAGAAAATTTTGTGACTGCAAGAGTTAGCCAATATAATGTGACTAGCAAAAATCAAAATCATTAAAGTGATCCCCAGCAACAATGGCCCTCTCAACCCCTAAGTAGTATTGGCTATAGCGTTAGTGATCCCAGCAATTCCTGAAGAAACACCTCAGCTTCTGGCAGACCCCCAGATCATCAGGCTGCAGAGAGAGTATCAAGGTGAGAGGACCAGGGTTACTGCTGAAGAGCCTCTCTACCTTCCCAGATTATACATGCAGCTTAATATTAAATGCATTTTTTATTTAGAGATACCTTTGGTAGTCCCCTAAAAGAATAGAAATAGGGGCCAAAAAGATAGTAGAGGGATAAAGTGCTGGCCTTGTTTAGTGCCAATCCCAGGTCAATCCTTAGAACTTTACAGCCCCACCCTGAGCACTGTCTGAGCACAGAGCCAGGAATAGCCCCCTGACGTCATCTGTTAGGACCCAAATCCACCCCTCCCCTCCAAAATCAACAGAAATACATCCTTACTTTATACATAATATAGATTCTAAACCCAGCCTTTCAATGTTTAGTGATTTCTTGGACACAGGGCAATAAATAAAAGACTGGTTCTGAAAAATAGTAGACTAAAATTGTGTCTGTGTCAGGAACTTAAATATATGAAGTTCAGTTGTGTTCAAACAATGAATTTCAATGAACATCCTGGTAATTCCAATAAGGAAAGGGTGTTTAGAATTTGCCTTTGACATGACAGTAAACCCATTACTTTTAATACTTAATCAAAAATTTGAAATTTTGCTTTAAGGAGAATGAATAATGCAAATTCTTTCTCATAAAAGAATAGTTTTTTGAGTTGTTAGTAAGTAGAGTCTGTAACCTTATCACAGCTCTTCTTTAACTGTATGAAAACTTTCTAGAATTCCTTGAATAGATTTTAAATGTTATTATTTCTTATGTACTCTAATTGATGTGCCTTCAAGAAAGACCTATGTCTCTAGACCAAACCTAGATAAGTTGAGAAATTCTTTTTAAAATATTGATTTGACAACCAGGATCACATTTAGTGCTATCAAAGTTGCTAATACTTTTGATATTATTTACTGCAATATATAGCAAACTTCAGGACACAGCGCAGTATTCACATAACCAAAGTTTGATAACTATCTACCAGAAGTGATTAATTGTAACCATGGTAAGTCCTCGAGGTACAGCAGTGTATATAAATTGCAACCGATGACACTTACTTTGTAATATTCAGGACAGAATATAGGAAATAAAACAAGAACAGTATTTGTGGACTGAAAACTGATATAAACTATAAAGTAATAAAACAGAGATCAAAGATTTGGAAACTCTCTAGAGAGAGGAAAATACAAACAGTACAAGAAATATCATAGGTGAAACCTGATAATTGCAAAGTACCAAAAAAAAAAGCTATGGAGAGAGGAAAAGTACATATAAAGTTCTAAAATGAGGACCCAGAGAAATTTCTGCCTTCACCTTTGGACAAAACAATTTTAAAACATATGAACTATCCAAGTGACAGTGTTTTATGTGCCCCTGGATTTAAAAAAAAAAACAAACTGACAATCAGCTGAGAGGTATTTCCTATGTATTTGGGGAATTGTTACTATGCAAACTTAAAAAAACACACACAGAAAACTATAAAATTCGGAGCATGAGAGAGGAGAAACATTCTAAAATATAGTGACCTGTGAGTAGAAAATGAAACCCAAAGACTGTCAAAAGCAGTCAGTGAAAAAAGAATAGCATGAAATAAAAAGAAATGAGCGTCTTAAGAGATGGAGTGACTATTTAGGCAAAAGTTAAGGAAAAAGCGACTACTGGATTAGGCAATAGATGCTAAAAGCTAGTGGTTGCTGAACATGCTGAAATGGGTTGAAAAAGAGACTTAGATTTTCATTTCTGTAGGTAGGAGGACTATATTAATATCTTGTCTATCTGCTGAAACACTCTAAGAAATATGGATAATAAGACTGAGCGCACACACACAGAGAAAACTGAGCGTGGCACGCCACGCACACACACACAAAACAGACAAGTGGAAAGAAGAATATACACAAAATATGTAGTACCTCTCCAACTTTATATGCAGTCTTCAATATACACAGACAATTTTCTTTGACTCCACTCTGCTATAGCAGTAACAGCCTAGTGTTAGAACTAGTGTCATTTAGCACAGCACCCGGCTAATGACTGCATTTCTTCCAAGATTCAAGAATAGTTAGATCAGGACTGTGTTGCCTAAAGGTTGCCACCCATATAAGGCAAAATAAACATGAACACAACAAATTGTGGCATTTTGAGGCAGAATTATTACCACCTAGGTAGCCTATTGTAAAACATGAAAAACTACATTAATATCTAAGCTGCTTTATTTCCAAAGTGGCAATAGAAGAAAGGCCTATTTTTCATTTCATCTAATTTCTTAATAACTCTTAAGCTGCATACAATTGAAATGCTCTTTGACATTTAAGAATACTCTCTAGAGTCTTGCTTGGAAAAAGTAGTCTAGACTTTGCAGAGTAAATAAGGATTCGAATGTCAACAAACTCTCATCTCATCATCCCAAAATCCTTTGACATTTTTAAATAATCCCACTGTAAACCTGACTAGGATATATAAACAACATAGGCACTTTCTTAATGTAACATTGCATGCATAAGTAATCATTCAATAAACTAGTTACACCCAATTATATGCATATAGAGATTTATATATGCATAGCTCTATCCAGTCATGTTTATGTAGGCAGGAAGATAAAGCTATAGTTCTGTAGTTATATAGGTCATATAGAATAAATATTACCAATATTTGGAATAAATAATGCCAATATTTGTTCAGCCTATCACAGCCCAGCGGCCACGTGGTTCATCAATAAGTGCTGGAGATCAGAGGTGACTACAAGAGTATGCCACCCGCACGGCAGAGCCTGGCAAGCTACCGGTGTCGTATTTGATATGCCAAATACCAGTAATAATTATAGACCTCATTCCTATGACCTGAAGGAATGGATTGAGGCTTTTCATGTTCCTGGAGCCAGCAGATGCCCTTGGGCTCTACTAGCATGAGACAGGACATATGGAGATGTTACTGGTGCCCGCTCAAGCCAATCAATGATGAATGGGATGAACGGGAAGACAGTGATACAGTGATTTACATATGCATACCAACACTAAACATCATATATGTATATATATATATATATATTTCTCTCTATATATATGTATATATATATATATATAAATATAATTTTTTCCACAATGTTTGAGTACCTCCTCCATCCTAAAATTCTGGGA
Source organism: Cryptotis parvus (assembly GCA_021461705.1). NCBI lineage: Eukaryota > Metazoa > Chordata > Mammalia > Eulipotyphla > Soricidae > Cryptotis > Cryptotis parvus. The sequence continues at coordinate 42,303 of JAJIBD010029076.1, forward strand.
TGATTTAACCAAGTTTCCTCTTCATTATAACTTTTCTATACAGGTGGAAGGAAGAAAATTTCAAAGCACTGTGATAATGACAATTGCTAAACCACTGGCAACGTTGTAATGGGATTCTAAATTATAGACATCTATTTGCCTGGGGGATCTGTGAGTTTTGTCAAAAATGTGGCAGCTGAGGTTTTGGAAAAGTTCTTTTAGGAGTCAGGAAAAAGAAAAATATTGCTGACAAAAAAAAATGTCACTAGGATATGCAGAGCTGTCTTGAAAAGAGCTCCTAGACTTAGAACTTCCGTCATTGACAAATTAGGCTAATCAGCGAATCAGCTAAATGACAATAGCTGGAGGGATTCCACACAGATCTCTGTCAGGAGAAATAGAGAACAGGGAGCACACAATTTAAAGTTAAATACGATCAAGCAGAAACTTAGTTTTTGCTTCTCGAAAAAGGCATAGATATGAGTCACCTGTTGGTAATGCACTAGTTATGGGGGTTAGCTTAGTCATAAAATTGGAGCAAGATAAAAGTCAGGTACCAAATCTCTGAGGTTGGTGCATTTGGATGAAAGAAACAGGGCTTTATCAGTTTAAACAATAATTTGGGGGCTGCTACTAAAATATAATGTGATCACACTTATGTTCCACAAATAGCAAACTCAAAGGATTATGGAGAAGGAATTTGAGTGAAATAAGATCAAAGAAAGCTTACAAATGTTTGATTGCCCATTGCCATGTTTTCAGTGAACTCGGTTAAGTAGGACTTAGAAGATACAAAAAAAATGCATCGGATTAATTCACTCTGAGGTGTATTCTCTTCTGCCCGATTAACTCAAATATTTGAAGAAGAAAATGAGAGTAAAAGCAGTTGTATCTGCTAAGCATGAAAAGAGAGATAGTCCCTTTCAGGTACTGAACTAAGCTCATGGGGGTGGGAAGAGAGGAACTAAGCTTTATACTGAAGGCTACTCCTGCCTGCTCCACCACCATCACCGTCTCTACACACACCGTAGGCCCTGGTCTCAACCTCTGGCTTACCAGTGTTGACTGCCCCTCTAAAAAGGATCATTTTGAGTATTTTGAGCTGCAAAAATTCCAAAATCCAGTTGGTGGCAAGCCAAGGCCAAGTTGAGATCTCTTGATTGCATGCAGAGGAAGCTCTCCTGAAAGCACTGGCGGAGCAGTCATGGTGCTCAAGGTCTTTTTCTAGACTGCAAGACTGTGGGAAAAGTGGTGCACTGAAACAATTGTCCAGATAAAAGTCATCGATGATGCCTGTGGTACTCTGAATGGATGCATGGTGCAGCACTCTTTCTCTCCTTGAATAATTGGCTTGATGTAGGCTGTGGCTATGTCAGTCTGAAAGAAGACTGAGGCTGACACATGATCATGGACTTAAGAGGACTGTCTTCATTTCTGTATCAGAGAGCGATAAAGTGAAAGAGGACACAGCTGGTAGAAAAGCTATTTTTCAGAAAGAATAAGGCAGTCATGACAAAGATAAATTCTACACTCCCTTTATTGAATTTTGAACAGTACATCATTACAGGGAGACCACAGATAAAGGGCACATGCATGGTGTGGGTGGGCTACTCCCTGAGATCTTGTGACAATGTCTCCATAACCTTAGAGAACTACCCTTAGAAGTTAGAAGATGAATGTTTTGTAATTCGTTCAGTTAAAAATTCAGTCAGTGTATTTTTAAGTGCCTGTATAATATTTCATATATAATATTTCTGTATGTATTTCATTTGTCTGCATAATAGTTCATTCTTATATTGATGTGTTGGGGGAGGGTTAAAGTTGAGTTTAATGGCTAGCTGCAGACCCATGGTTTCTCAGTTGTTTGACACTTTCACAGGAAACTTTTTAGAATGACGAAAGGAAAATACATCCTCAAGAAATGAGAAGGCAGTAATCAAAGTATAAAAAGGTGGTTAAAAAGTACATCTCTGGTGATAGATTTGTACTAAAATATAATACAAAAAAGAATTCATGTGATAACAAAAAAGAAAAAGCTTACTTCCAAGGTCAAGTGAAACATGACCTTATAACAGGAGGTCTTGTCAAAGGTGGAAATCATCACAAACGTGTGGGCGTCAGAGGCTAGGTAAAACAGAAAATGGAACAGTGTGCTAACAATTGTCGAGGGTACTAATGCCAACCTAGAACTGAGCATTAAATACAGGCAAAAAGATACACACGACAACCCTTTAATGTATGTTCTGTAATCCATAGTCTGGAAGGGAAGGAAAAGAGAAAGAGAGAGAGAGAGAGAGAGGGAAAGAAATAAAGAAACTGCCATGGAGGTGGGTTGGGGGGGGGGGAGGGAACCGGGTAGTTGGTGGTGGGAGATGGGCACTGGTGGAGGGATGGGTGCTGGAACACTGTATGACAAAAACCCAAATGTGAACTTTGTAATTGTATATCTCACAGTGGTTACCGGAGGACAAAGAACCTCTGGCTCCGGGCACATCTCTTTGACTCCACCCTTCTCCCTGTGTTAACATACGCCTCAGAGACCTGGGCACTACAAAAGCAGGATGAGTATGCTATTCGAGTCTCCCAGAGAGGAATTGAAAGAGCTATGCTTGGAATATCACGCCTCACTCAAGTGAGAGAAGGAATCCAGAGTTCTGACCTCCATCGCTATTCCAGAATCAGGGACGCTGTCTCGTTTGCCAAGGCATCGAAAATCAGATGGGCTGGACATGTAATGCGATTTGGAGACAACCGCTGGACTAGAGCCATTACCGACTGGATCCCAAGGGATGTCAAAAGATCACGTGGCCGCCCACCTATAAGATGGTCAGACTTCCTTGTCAAGACCCTGAAGGAACGGTTTGAGGCTCTTCATATTCCTGAATCAACCAAATGCCATTGGGCTACATTGGCTTGTGATAGGGTCCAATGGAAATGTTACTGGCTCCAGCTCGAGCAAATAGATGAATAACGGGATTCAAGTGATCAAGTGATCTCACAGTGGTATAATAAAATACTTTAAAAAAAGAAGTAAAAATGTGGATATTCTAGCAGTTTTATTCATTTACTCCAGTTTATTTTAAATTTTCAAAATGTAGAAGATGCTTTCTAGTAGATGAATGGATAAATCAACAAAATTACAAAATACTCAGCCCTAACAGATCAACCAACAAGCCATCAAGTATGATGAAAATTTTTAAAATGTAATTTTCTAAAGAAAGAAGTATACCCATAAAAAGCTGTCAGATACAACAATATGTCATTGTAGAAAATAAAAAATGTACAGTGGTAATTTAAGAACTATAAAAATAATCACTGACAACAAGGATGAAAAAGGTGTAACTTGGCAAACAGCAGAGTAAACAAACAATTCTGACAATGAAAATATTTATAAAATATGTGTGTGATGGATAAATGGCAGTATATATTTATTCATACCCTATAATCATTGAGAGTAAACATTAATATAAATTATAGACTTTGGGTAATTATGATTTGTAAATCTAGATTTATCAAGTCTAACAAAAGTAACATTCTGGTGGCTGGTGTAGAGTATGAATTATTCCCTCCTAATTTTATTATAAAACCCAACTACTCTAAATCAGTTCTTTTATAAAATACCTGTTTCTTCTGAACCTTTTCCTACTAAAGTATTCACTTTTTTCTGCTGTATTGTCTATTCCTTATCTGTATTCCCTGTTGGCTCTGCCTCATGTAAGTCATCTTCAAAAGGGTTCATCTTAAATATCTGATTGCTTTTGCCACTTTACAGTATGATATATCCCTGTAAGAGTAATACAAGGGCCAGTTACAACCCATTGTTCACAGACCCAAAAAAGTTTTGCTAATCCAAACTCTTTTCTGCACATCACATCTATGAAGCATACTACTTCTGATAAATAAATTTTGCGATAGCACACTGGAACTTCAATTTTAAAAGAATTCTTTCTTTTATTTAATAAAATTTAATATCCATTCAAAATAAAACCAATCAATAAGCAAAAATGCCATAGCCTAGCTAACAACAAAATAATGGCAATGTTTTCATTAAATAAAAACATTTATTACAAACATCACTATTAAGCATTTAATGAAATTTCCATTATAAAATGGGGGAAAATTCAAATAGTGAAAAACAAAGGGAAATAAGTAAATTATGATGGTCTAGAGAAAGAAACCTCAATTTAGCTAAAAAATTAATTAAATGAACTTTAAATTAATGTTATTGATAAGTTCTTAGAAATTATGACTTTCTCTGATAGGTAAATCAGAGAAATTTGATGAATTACCTAACCTCTAATTCTCACTAACAAGACTTCCTGATCCATGTTTGTCTGGCCTTGGATATTGGTATCATGCTATGTTTTTAATATCCCCCAAATAAATGCAGTCATCCTATATCTGTCCTTTTCCCTCTTACTAATTTCACTCAGCATGATCCTCTCCATGTCCATCTATTTAGAAGCAAATTTCATATCTTCATTTTTTTTCTAACAGCTGCATAGTATTCCATTGTGTAGATGTACCAAGTCTCTATCAAGTCATCAGTTCTCAGGCACTCTGGTTGTTTCCAGATTCTGGCTATTGTGAATAGTGCTGCTATGAAAATAAAAGTCCGGATGGTGTTTCTGCTGTGTGTTTTTGGCTTCCCAGGGTATATTCCCAGGAGTGGTATGGCTGGATGAAACGGGAGCTCAATTTCCAGTCTTTGGAGGAATGTCCATATTGTTTTCCATAAAGTATGTACCACCAACAATGGATGAGAATCCCTTTCTTCATCCACGGCAGTACTTGTTGTCCTTGCTCTTTTGAATATGTGCCAGTCTCTGTGGTGTTAGATGATATCTCATTTTGTTTTGATTTGCATCTTCTGATGATTAATGATGATGAGCATTTTTATATGTCTTTTGGCCATTCGAATTTCTTCCTTGTCAAAGTTTTTGTTCATTTCTTCTCTAATTGACCCTATAATTGATGGGGGGTCAACTCTTATTCTTGTAAAGTTCTACTAATTCCTGGATATTAAGCCCTTATCAGATGGGTATTGGTTTCAAATGATTTTTTTTTTTGCTTTTTTGGGTCACACCCGGCAATGCTCAGGGGTTATTCCTGGCTCTGCACTCAGGAATTACTCCTGGCGGTGCTCGGGGACCATATGGGATGCCGGGATCGAACCGCGTGCAAGGCAAATGCCCTACCCGCTGGGCTATCGCTCCGGCCCCATCAGATGGGTATTGGGTGAATATTCTTTCCCATTCTATGGATTGTTTTTGTATCTTGGTCACTATTTCTTTTGAGGTGAAGAAGCTTTTTAGTTTCATGTAGTCCTATATGTTTATCTTTGCTTCTATTTGCTTTGTTAGTGGTGTTTAATCTTTGAAGATGCCTTTAGCTTCAATATCATGGAGGGTTTTTCCTATATTTTCTTCGACGTAATTTATGGATTCTGGTCTGATATTGAATTATTTAATCCATTTTCATCTGATTTTTGTGCATGGTGTTAGACAGAGATCCAAATTCATTTTTTCCCATGTAGTTGCCCAGTTTTCCCAGCACCACTTCTTGAAGAGATTTTTCTTGCTCCATTCTGTACTTTTTGCTCCTTTATCAAATATTAAATGATCATGTATTTGAGGATGGGTGTCAGGATACTCAACTCTATTCCATAGATCAACAGGTCTGTTTTTATTACAATACCATGCTGTTTTTGGGCCACCTGACCCTCAAGGTGTTGCAGGTGTGGCTGAAGTGCCCAGATGGCAGATAGGCACATACGAATAAGAATATCAGCTTATTCGTATGTATTAAGTTTATTCGTATGTACACCCAGGGCTCTGTACTGTGGGCCCTGGATGGTAATGGTCTGACATAGAAAAAAGACTGAACCCAGAGCCATGGCAGAGCCTGGCAAGCTACCCATGGTGTACTTAATATGCCAAAAACAGTAGCAATAATATACCTCATTCCCAACAAATGGAGATGTTATTGGCGCCCGCACAAGCAAATCGATGAACAACGGGAAGACAAATTACAAGTGACCATGCTGTTTTAATTACTACTGCTTTGTAGTACAGTTTGAAGTTGGGGAAGGTGATGCCTCCCATCTTCTTTTTCCCAAGTATTTCTTTAGCTATCTGTGGAGGTTTATTATTCCATAAAAATTTCAGGAGTTTGGTCAATTGCTTTGATGAATGTCATGGGTATCCTTATAGGGACCACATTGAATCTGTATAAAGCTCTAGGGAGTAATACTATTTTGACAATGTTGATTCTCCCAATCATGAGCAGGAAATTTACTTCCATTTCCTCATGTCCTCTTTTATTTCTGAAGCACGGTTTTTTAGTGTACTTTGTACAGCTCTTTTACACTCTTAGTTAAGCTTATTCGTATGTATTTGATTTTCTGTGGCACAATGTGAATGGGATCATTTTCTTAATATCCCTCTCTTCTCTTTTGCTATTTGTATATTCGAAAGCCACTGACGTTTGTGTATATATTTTCTACTATAGGTATCTATTGTTTCTAGGAGCTTTTTGGTAGAGAGTTTAGGGTTCTCTAGGTATAATATCATTGCTATCACATCTGAACGTGATTTTTCTAATGTTTGGTATTTAATTTAGAAAATGCTACCAAACTGTTTCCATCTTCTCAAGTTAAGGAAGTCATTTCTAACTCACCCTAACTGCCACACTTCCTGATGTACAATTGATAACTAACTACATTGCACCATATCCAATCCAATCAACTTCTCTTACTGGATTATTGAAAAAGTCCTCCTACCATACCTATTTCTATATTTGCAACATAGCGCTCAATGAATTCTGTGGAAATAAGTTATATATCACCTCTTTGCACAAAATTCACTAATGGGTTCCTACATCACCCAAAACAGAGGTCATAAAAATGAGAGTTTATCGTTGTTATGCACTGTTGTGTTTCAAGCACCAAGAATAATGTCTAGAGCATAGGGGGCTATCTACAAATATTTATTAAATGAAAGGATATGACTCTCTGTTGAAAGCCAAAGTCTACTGCTTTTATACTAGTTCAATAAATCATTTTTTCTTGTGGATTTATCCATATTAGCTCAAAAAATCCATACTCTTTCTTCTTGACTTCTGAAATAAATCATTGACCTACTACAGTGACTCTAGAAATCATTCTCTTTCTTTTAAGAATTTGGAATATATTTGGAATATATAATTAGCTATATTATAATTTGTTACCTGCTGTGTTATCTGATATTTTCTTCATATTTTCAGACAGACTCATAGTCTTAGAGTGCAAACATGAGCATTCACTCGCTTCTATGTTTCTTAGACCAAAGGCAAAATGTTGAGAATGACCTTATATCAATTTATATCATTGCCTCAAATTTTTCTTCTTATTCTTTTCACATACCTCTTACTCCACAAACAGAAGCCATACTCTAGTATAGCCATGCTCTAGATGTCTTTGGACTCCTACAAGAATCTTTTATATTTCTTCAGTGACACTAACTTCCCCATCTTTTAAGAACACTGACTTAAACAAATTCTCAGAATTTATCTTAATTCAACTTCATTACAGAAACCTCATCTTATAGAAAAAGTTAAATCTCCTTGTCTTTATCTATGATGATATTCTTTATCCAGTTTAGGTAATATTTCATATCAGTTCACATCTATTGATTGATGTATGAAATTTCATTTCCTTAGAAATGAAATTAAAAAAATTTAAAACACAGGGATATGAGGCCAGAGAGTTAGTACAACGGGTAGGGTGTTTGTCTTGCATGTAGCCAACCAACATCTCACATGGTCCCTGGAGCACCGCCAGGGGTAATTCATGAGTGCAGATGAGAAGTAACCCCTGAGCATTTTCAGGTGTGACCCCCCTAAAAAAAATAAACAGGGATAGACACAAACATAGAGAGGCAGATAAGAATATTTTCCCTAGAGTCTAGCAACTGTTCTTGGAAATAAAATATTTGATAATATTCAATAATTAATATATCCAAAGAAGTCCTGAATTTAGAATTTGAAAGACCTGGTTTTAATCCAAGTAATGTCACTTAGACTCTTTGTGAGACATTTACTTGACTTAACTATATAAAATATAATAACACTCATCTTAAGAGGCAAAGGTAATAATATTCTGGTAAAATGTGTAAAAGTACCTACCACAGAGTAAATTACTATTTTACTGAACAACACAACTTCTTCTTTTGTGGTAAGTGATATTTTGGATCTAATACTTAAGTCTACTTTCAGTATAATTTGCTGAAATACTTCCACCAATCCAATTAATGCTTTGATAAATGAGTCTAGATCTACCTCAGATAATAGTCATAGGAACTCATTTGGATATTAAATGTGAAATATAACTGAGCAGATATATATTCCAAAAGTAGTATCTACCATTAACATAGTCACAATAGTACTTGAAATTAAAAATCTGCATAAGGAAATATGTGGATATGTGTGCATTTCTCACTAGAATAAATGACTAATTGTCATTTTTAATGTACACCTACATTTCATATATGCTAATGCACATGCCAAAATTAGTTTAGTATTTAAAAATAAATAAAACAACTTTAACATAGCTGAATTGAACTGAATAACATAGTGTGCTATAAAGATCTTTCTTCAATAAGCTATTTATTAGCCTTCCAAATTGGGAATTACATTACTCCAGTCACTGAATCCATTATAAATACATAATTTATAATTGTGGCAAGTGATACTTTTATTTGTAGCATGAATTGGCTGTAGCTGTGTTGACCTCATCAGTGACTGGGGACCCCCTTAGAGATTTAAACTTCCAACAAATCTCTCAAGTCTATGAAAATTCTCTTGTACATGATTGTTCACAATGAAAAGACACACACAGCATAAAGAAGACAATTGCACTTCCAAATTGAAATACACATTTTTAAATAACACTTTAACACTACATTTGTAAAGGCTAGAGAATACAAATTGAAGTTGAGGCGTGGGATAGTGTTTTTCACCAAGTTTCTGTTAGGCTAGGGCCTTAGAGTGCTTTTTTAAAATGCTTTTAAAGTGGTATGTGATTGATTACCACACATACCCCTGCTTTAAGAGAGCACCTGGTCAGTCTGAAACAGAAATAAAAGACATTCTGTGCAAGAGAGATGGAAAGCTTGACACAAACTAATAAGAAAACTAGAGCATAATTTCTGGATAGATATTTGCGAACTGTATATGTTACATAATGTTGCATGAATTTCCTGTGTGTTTAATACAAAAATAGCTGCAATTTATCCTTCCAAGTTGCTTCTAGTGGCTGGAGAAATTTGAGTAGAGTCACATTTTACAGGACATTTTCTTTCCTAGAAGTCGATTGCTAAGATACTGAGTACAAGCCCACTTTAAATAATAGAGTCCTTCAGGCTCACAGGTGCATTTCTCCATTTGCTGTAGTTTCTTAAAGAAAATGAACTGTGCTTACGTTTCACAGAACTCTTAGAATCTGAATATTTGGGGAGATTGATAGACTAAGGGGATGTGCACCACCGGAAATGGAACCCAGTCCTCCTTTATGCATGAATAGTTGCAGTCCTTGGAGCTCTCTCCATCCCAGAAAACATTTAATTTCCCATTGGCCCTTGGTGTGCAGTGTGTATGAAAAATAGCCACTACTGCTACCCAAATTCATCTCTCTGACGAGGGTTCTACTCTAAATTATTCAACTTTCTTTCTGTTCTTCTGAAACCATGAAAAATCTCAGGTGAGTTGCAATGATAAAAGCCATTTGCCTAAGTAAATACTAAAAAACCTGGAAGTAGCTTGCACAAGAGCTAAAACTCAGGCACTGCTATTGTAATGACAGTATTCTTCTATACACTATCCTTCTGTACACGGTTCTTCTGTACAATATTCTCCTATACACTATCTATTGTGCACTATCTTCTCACACCATCCTTCTGCACACTATCCTATATCCCATCCTTCTCTACACTATCTTCAGTACACCATCTTCTGTACACTATCTTCTGTACACTAGTCTCTTGTACACTATCTTCTGTACACTATTCTGTACATGATTCTTCTGTATACTATCCTTCTGTACACAATCTGTACACTACTATTCTGTGCACTATCTTCTGTACACTTTCTTCTGTATGCTATTCTTCTGTACGCTATTGTTCTGTACACTCTCTTGTGTATCCTATTCCATATGCTATTCTTCTCTACATTATTCTCTACACTATTTTCTATACACTGTTCTTCTCTACAATTTTTCTCTACACTATTCTTCTGTACAGTCTCTTCTGTACACTACTCTTCTCTACACTATTATTCTCCATGCTATCCTTCTGTACACTATTCTTCTGTACACTATTCTATACACTATTCTTTTGTACACTTTCTTCAGTACACCATCTTCTGTACACTATCTTCTCTAGACTATCTTTTGTACACTGTCTTCTCTACACTATATTCCCTACACTGTCTTCTGTACACCATTATTCTGTACACTAAATTATGTCATTATATTGTGTACACTATCTTCTGTACACTCTTCTGTACACTATTCTCCCTTACACTCTCTTCTGTACCTATCATCTGTAAGCTCTCTTCTGTATGCTATTCTTCTATACGCAATTATTCTGTACACTGTGATTCTGTACATTATTCTTCTGTACACTATGTTCTCTATGCTGTTCTTCTGTATGCTGTTCTGTATGCTGTTCTTCTGTACACTTTCTTCTGTATGCTATTTTCTCTACACTATTCTTTACACTACTTTTCTTACACTAGTCTTCTCTACACTATTTTTCTATACACTCTTTTCTGTACACTACTCTTCTCTACACTATTCTTTTCTACCCTATCCTTCTGCACACTATTCTACTGTACACTATCTTCTCTACACCATTCTTCTCTACATTATTTTCTCTACACCATCTTCTGTACACTATCTACTCTACGCTATCTTCTTTATACCATTCTCCTCTACACTATTCTTCTCTAAACTGTTCTTCTGTACATTTCTGGACGCGATATCTGTATACTGTCCTTTAACTTTCTTAATCCTAGCTAACTACATGATTAGTCAGCACATTTTTCTAGGATGTCACATTGCTAGCTTATCTCCCCAGTCATATTCATTTATTTTTAAATGGTTGTAAAATAAGTTCCACAAAGGAAAGTATACACAAAGGTCCTCCTAAAAGAAATGGTCCTCTAAGTGTCCACAGCTACCAAATAAGAGATTTAACATATTTTACAGCAGAGCCTTTACACTATCCTCAGCAGAGCCTAGCAAGCTACCCGTGTCATATTTGATATGCCAAAAACCAGTAACAATTATAGACCTCATTCCCATGACCTGAAGGAATGGTCTGAGACTCTTATGTTTCTGGAGCGAGCAGATGCCTTTGGGCTACACTAGCAGCGACAGGACATATGGAGATGTCACTGGTGCCCACTTGAGCAAATCAATGAACAACAGGAAGACAAGAGATACAAGTGAACATATTTTACAGAATCTTGTAGCCTAGACTAAAAAAAAAGCAGTCGTGCCTGTTTGGCTGAAAAATAGTGAGCCTCAGTAGGGCTCACTATTGTTAGAATGATAATACTATGGGTAGGTTCATTGCCTTGCAGGCAGCCAACCTGAATTTGATCTGTGCCATTCCATCTGCTCCCCTGTGCACCACTGAAGTGATTCCTGAGCACAGAGCCAGGAGGCCAGGAGTAAGCCATGAGCGTTGTTGGGTGTGTGACCCAGAAATAAAAAATAAATAGCACTACAGAGAGGCATCTTTTCCTATAGGTTTCAATACAAGCAGGTGGGGGTGGAAAGGTAGGTAGAATCTGGAGTCATAATGGTAGCCCCATATTGTAAAGTTCAAGACACTAGTCTTACTTCCTCCAGAGGATGTGACTGTAATATACTATTATTTACATTTCCAAGAGTGAAAAACCAGTATCTTTCCCTTTATGTGCCCAAGGTGATTGGGAAAAGGAGAAAGAGTTGCTGCCTTTTTTAAATGTCCAGTTTAATGAAAAGGATCTTTGCAGGTTAGAAATCCACTATATGTAAGATTACATATGGTTCTCATGCTATCACCATAGGGATGTGGATAGGACAAAGGGAAGTTGGTGCAACTATTCTTTTTGCACAATTGTAATTTCCTTTTCTTCCAGAAATCTCATTTGGTGTTCAGGATAATGTTAATAAATGAAGATATCAAACATGTAACACAGAAAAATACTTGCCACTTGTCTTCCTGTTGTTCATCGATTTGCTCAAATGGGCGCCAGTAATGTCTCCATTCATTGGGAATGAGGTCCATTATTGTTACTGTTTTTGGCATATCAAATACACCACTGGTAACTTGCCAGACTCTGCCGTGGCTCTGGGTTCATCCCAGGGGGCCCAGTCTTTTCTATGTCAGACCATCAACCACCTAGGGCCCATGGTGCAGAGCCCTGGGTGTAGACAAGCCTGTCTCCTGTCTGTCACCTGCCAATGCAGTCAGGCACCACAGCCACACCGGCAACACCTTCACTGTCACTGTCTTCCCGTTCATCATCGATTTGCTCGAGCGGGCCCCAGTAACATCTCCATATGTCCTGTCTCATGCTAGGAGAGCCCAAGGGCATCTGCTTGCTCCAGGAACATAAAGAGCCTCAATCCCTTCCGGAATGAGGTCTATAATTGTTACTGGTATTTGGCATATCAAATACAACACGGGTAGCTTGCCAGGCTCTGCCGTGCAGGTAGCATACTCTTGTAGTCATATCTAAGTCCAGCATTTATTGATGAACCGCACCGGCAACACCTTGAGGGACAGAAACAGAAAATAGGACTCTTTTAAGGGAAAGTGCTATGAACATACAATAATCTTAGGAGTCTTTTAAATATTGCATAATAAGGGAGAAATCATCCACACCTTTTCAGGAATAAATGTGACAGTGGCTCAAGATAGAGAATTTTTAAGCAACTAGAAATAAACTACAGGTTAAATTACTTGGTAATGAAATGGTTATCATTTTGATGCTGTTTTAGTGACTTTGCCTTTTTAGTGAAATGGCCAGAAAGCACAGTTTTTACTAGGTGGCCAGTGGTGTAAAACTCATCACATTTTTTGTTCTGATTCAGCACTGCATGGAAAGAGACTCTTACATAAAGGTAGTTCATTGCTTCCCAAGTCATGATTAACATGGCAACTACTAAAGAATAAAAATGTGGACTGAGGTAAAATCTTTCAAAGGTTTTCTTCTTTAAAAAAATCACTTGCGGGGACAAAGAGAAAACACAGTGGGTAGGTCGTTTGTCTTGCACGTGGCCGGCCCGGATTCAATCCCCAGCATCCCAACGGTCCCCCAAGCACCGCCAGGAGTAATTCCTGAGTGAAGAGCCCAGAGTAACCCTTGAGCATTGCTGGGAGTGACCCACAGAGTTAAAAAAATGTATGGAATCTCTGAGATAATCCCCATCAAATTTACATGCCCAGCCCTTTGTTGAAATCTTTCAGGTCAGTAGGTGACTCCTAACACTGAACTCTGGGCTGGGCATCCTTTTAACATATTTTCTATATGTTAAATTCTTATCTCAAGAGTTGCATTTGTTCATACCTGGAATAGTTTTAGCTTCAGACACCCAAAGTAAAAAGACAGTCTCTGTTCAGTTAGGATGTTGGGAATTACCAGGAGCCCATGAAAAGTCAACTATTTCCCATATTTCTAGTTTACTTCAAATGTCAGTTTCTCCTCTATTAAAGATATCCTATTTGCCAAAATTATATAAGTAACTGAAAACCGTGTTGAATGGAGAAGATGCCAGAAAATACACCATCTGATTTGAAATTCAGGTAGTTCTGAAGTTCAGTTTAAAACTCTTTTGGTCCAGATGCAGAAATGATTCCTTTAGCTAATGCAGCATTGGTGCAGAGTGGTATCTGTGCATGTGATTTCCTAACCACAGTCTTTGAAACACAGTTTGAAAATGGTGTGTAGCACATCTCCTTAACTAAACCTGGGTTCTTCTACCGGCTCTTTATTTGGATGTTTGTTGAGCAGTTGGCTTCAACATACCAGGAGGGAGGGGCACAGACAAGAGTTTCTCCGAAGACAATTTCTCATAGAGGCAGGTTCCTTCTGAAAAATAGGAGTTCATTTTAACAGCAAAGAAACATTTATTTAGGTCTCAGTAATACTATTCTGCCGATCTAAGAAAGGGTACATAATGAATGAAGCAATTTGATTTTCAATTTATTTCTTGCAATGTGCCATATGCTTATAAAATATTAAGACCTAATGGTAATATGAAAATAGAGTAAGTTGACATGTTTTAAACAGGATGTCTCTTGTGTTTTCATGGTATACAACAGAAAATTTTCTTGCTTTCTGAATAAAAGGTATGTCTTAATTTGAGACTGGAGATAAAATACATATACTAAAACTCCTGCTTTGCATAAACCTATTCCATATTGAATCCAGCTACCACATGATTGTCTGAGCAAAGTCAAGAATCAGCCCTAAGAAATAATGTGAACTCCCAGGTGTGTACTCACTCTAGTTGAAGATTCAGATAGCAAATCTCTAAGACCAAATTCTACCTTGACTGCATATAGTCAAGAGACTTAATGGAATGTTTTTAGGGGACTGTTGGGGAAGTGGGCCATACCCATCTCTGCTCAACCATGCTCCTGGGCTCTGTGCTCAGGGATCATTGCTGGCAGTGTCTAAGGGAATTATGAGCAGTGCTGGTGATTGACTAGGGAATCAGACCAGGACTGATTGTAAGTATGAAAAATAAATGAACTCCTATATTTTCTCTCTCTTTCTTTTCAAATTTTAAGGGAAGGAAATCTGAGCATATAGTGTTTGTACTCCATGCAACATTAATTTAAAAAACGGATTCATTCATGCAGCATTGAAAATAAAACCTTAAAACAAAAGTACAAACTCCTTTCAATCGGATAGATTATATATTTGAAAATAAACTAAACAATGTTCATAGTTTCCATAATATAGCAATTTCCCAAAAAAACTAATAGTGGGAAAAGTAATTTTAATATTTTATTATAGCATCGTGAGATATACAATTACAAAGATGTTCATGTTTGGGTTAAGGTCATACAGTATTCCGGCACCCATCCCTCCACCAGTGCCCATTTCCCACCAACAATGTCCCCGATTCCCTCCCTCCTCCCCTAGCCTGCCTCTATGGCAGGTTCTTTATCTCTTTTCTCTCTTTCTCTTTCTCTCTCTCTCTCTCTTCCTTCTCTTACACATTGTGGATTGCAATACATATATTTTGAGGTTATCATGTGTATCTTTTTGTCTGCATTTAATGCACAGTTGTAATTTTTATTAGAACTTAATAGAACAGGGGCCGGAGTGATAGCCCAGCCGGTCGGGCATTTACCTTGCACGCAGCCGGCCTGTGCCAGCTCGGGTTAGATCCTCAGCATCCCATATGGTCCCCTGAGCACCGCCAGGAGTAATTCCTGAGTGCAGAGCCAGGAGTACCCCCTGAGCGCCACCGGGTGTGGCCCAAAAAAGCGAAATAAACAAATAGATAGATAGATAGATAGATAGATAGATAGATAGATAGATAGATAGATAGATAGATAGATAGATAGATAGATAGATAGATAGATAGATAGATAGATAGATAGATAGATAGATAGATAGATAGATAGATAGATAGAATAGATAGATAGATAGATAGATAGATAGATAGATAGATAGATAGATAGATAGATAGATAGATAGATAGATAGATAGATAGATAGATAGATAGATAGATAGATAGATAGATAGATAGATAGATAGATAGATAGATAGATAGATAGATAGATAGATAGATAGATAGATAGATAGATAGATAGATAGAGATAAAAAAGAACTTAATAGAACAAAGAACTATGTTTAAAGCAGGTTCAGAATTTGGCTATTTGAAACTATATAATTATTTGAAAAGTTAACCAAGAATATTTCCACGATGTTTTAAGTAACTTGTGTGTCACTTCCGGGGTGTGTGTGAGGGAAAAGCAATAATGAGGCTGACCACTAGGGAAATTCCTCAGAGTTTCACTTATAGCTGTGAATCTGGATTTGAGAAGCTGATCTAATTCTGCCAGCAGATTCCTTCAGAGTATTCATATGTGCAAGAGAGCCACTGTTAACCTTCAATGTGGAATGGAAAGATTAGAGGGCAAACCAAAATGCATTTATCTAGGAGTGCTGAGAATCATCAGTGGGGTCTAATGATCTATGTAAAAAACTCAACAATGTCCCAGATGGAGACAGGCTCTAGGGGCCTTACGGATAGTAAAAGGATGAGGTAATGGAGGATGAGGAAATGGATGAGGTAATGGACCAGGATGGAGTCACAAGGTGAGCCGGGTCAGTGGTGAGTTCACACAGTAAGAAGTAGGCCAAGGCCTTCCAAGTCATTTCCAAATATAATACATTTGTTCTTGGTGGTTTTTAGAAATATTGGTGGTTTGGCTCAGTCCAAAGGCTAAAAGTGGCATAAAGAGGAGCATAAGTGTTTTTGTTTGTTTTTTCCTGCGGTGGCTTTTTGGGCTATTTCAGTAGAGCTCTGAGGTCTGCCTGCCCTTTTTATACTTGCTGTGCCAAGTCATGGAGGGTTGTCTTGACTGAGCAGTATTCGCTGATGACTCATGCTAAATGTTTTGCCTTGACTGAGGAAACCACTTACTCTGGGGTAGTTCAAACAGAGCAGAGACGTATGGTTGACCTCATGTGGCTTCTTTGGTGAGGTGGATGAAACAGTGGCACACATGGTGCTTATTAACACAACTCAGATCTGGTTTAGTAAGTGTGTATTATAAACTGTCTAATAATACAACCACTCTGAGAAATGGATATTTGGGGCCCTGTGCTCTCTCTCCTCTGCCAGAGCTCATTAAAGATGAAATATATTAATGTATAAATATATAAATGTGTGCTCCTCCTCTCTATTTATGTGGAGGTAAGCTGGCAGTCTATAGAGTGACTTGCTAGATTGAATTCCTGGATGCCGCTTTCTTGGCCCCTGCCCCTGAGCCATGACTGGCACTGATGTAGTCTCAGGGAAGGAAGGAGTTCAGATCCCTGAAGTCCCTGCTCTCCAGTTATCCAGAAGGCTATGGTACCAGGTCTGAACTGGGCTTTTCCATTGACGGCTCTCCCTGAGCCCATTGTCAAATTTTCATGGATTAATTTGCATAGAGTTTTAGCTTTTGTGTCCAGGGATTCTTAAGATATGTCAGTTTGATTTCCTTTTTTTCCCTGAACTAGGCCTTATATTATAATTTAAAATCTACACTGCAACAGATGAAATTAACTAAAGCATCATCACTTACTTCCTATGTGTGTCAGAATAAACCCAGCCACTCTGAAATTTACTTCATCTACTATTCCAGGTCAGCTAATTAAAAAGCAATGCAGAAGTTTATATACTAATATCAAGCAGTGTGATTCTTCTAGGAAGGAATACATCTTGTAAAAGTAATCAGAATAACTTGACAAAGAGATAAAAACTGAACTGATATACAACAGCTGAAAGAGAGCTGCAGAATGTCGGGTAACGCCACCAGGGTCCCCCGACAGTGCCGGGAAGCCAGTTCCCTTCTACCTCTGAAGCCGGCGGGGAATGGATGAAGACTCAGGAATCTGAATGCAGTTTTTAAAAGGCTTTACTTATCACAGGTTCAGGCATACAAGTCAGCAATAGGGAGAAACCCTGTGCTTAGGATTCCCAGCTAGAACCCAGACATGTGTAGGCCAAGATGGCGGCCACCACATGTTAAGGCCCTGTAAAAAGGAGAAAAAGACAAGACTCCCAAGAAGCGTGCAAGCTCACAAAGAGAGAGCCCAAAAAGGAGAGCCCAAAGAGAAAGAGAGAGAGAGAGAGAGAGAGAGAGAGAGAGAGAGAGAGAGAGAGAGAGAGAGAGAGAAAGAGAAAGAGTAAGCAGACTGGTTTTATACCCCTGCAACTCAGACCTCCCACTATTATGGGAAGCAGGAAGGGTCAAATGCCCTTAGGTAATTTCTCCCAGCACCTCACCTAGGCCCTATTATATGCTAATGTTTGAGCCAAAACATTAGCAAATGCCTGCAAATGCCTTTATAGGGTAGAGAAGAGAGTTTCTGTGATGGCATGTCTCTGTTCCAAAGACTATACTAATGCCAGTTAAATATTTCTCCAAGCCTTCACAAGTCTCATCTACTTCATGGTAGTTTTGTATTTTAGTTGTCTTTGAGTTATCAGGGAGCCATGCTTGCTTTCTTGGAGGCAAACAACATTTTTCTCTTGTCTAATTACTTAGAGATCCAATGTGGCCAGGCAAATATGCTGGTAAGATCTAGCTAGTCCCACGATAATTGTGGTAGCATGAGAGAATATTTATACCAGCCAGTATAGAATACATGGTCAGATAAACTGCCACATTTAGACTACCCCCCTATCTATGAAGTGATTTGCAGGAGGCAATCCAGTGCATATGCAGAGACTCTTAGTAATGTACAGAAAATTAAAATAAGAAAAACAATTCCAATTACAAAATGATAATACATGTTACTTTAGGATTCTAACTTGGTTTTGGACCCAGAGAAAAGTTCATGACAAAGTGTTTCTAGCTGTCTGATTATAACGGACTATAGTTTGCACTGTCCATAATTTGTGAGAGTCAATTTGCTATATTTTATGTAAAGTTGGGTTTCTGGAACAAAGTCTGTAGGGCTACTTCTGAAACAGCAATAGTGGGATCTTATGAGTAAGTGTCTTTGGAGAGCAGAGATCAGGAACTCGTTGAATTGTCAGGAACACTGGATCGGGTCTCAAACACTGGAACAAATATCTCAAACTCTGGAACAGGATTCTTGAGCACTGGAACAGGTGTCTGGAACATTGGTGTAGGCATCTTGCAGGGCTTCTTCAGCAAGGGAACACTGGCACTGGTAACTGTACCTGTAGCTTAATTTTAGGCGAGACAAAAACACTTTTCAAGATTAATTACAAATAGAGATTTTAAGGCTTGGCAGGGATCCAAGTCTGGGATGGAGAGAAGAACATAAAGAAGCTCCAACACGGGTGGAGCAGGGAAATAAGTATGAGAATTGATGATTTCAAAATTGATGAGTCTAGTGGATCAGCAGTGGAGCTGATGAATTTAATAGAGGTTTGTAGTGGTCAGAAATTGAGAAGGTAGTAGTTGAGACATAACATAGACACAACATTAATTACAAACATAATGGTGGCCACCACACACACACACACACACAAACACACATGCACACACACATTTGATTGATCAATATATTACAGCTGTATATATGACCCATCTAGGGTGATAAATGGTAACCTATCAACGCACGTGAATATAAAGCCGGCAAATGATGGTGAGGAAGTTTCTTTTCTGTGAATAGAGCATTGGAAAAATTTTTTTGCAAATTATTAAATTTTTAGTGAGCATTGTTTTAGGAGTCTTGGAGTATTGAGCAATGTAGCACAAGTTTACTGCATTCCAATATCTTATCCTGTGAAAAGAATCGTTAGAAAAAAAATTTTTTTGTAATGAGCACTGTGATCAGAGTCCAAGCCTCGAGCATCATAGAAGGAATCTGAAGCAAAGTTCTTTTTATGTAAATCTCTGAACAAAAGAATTAAAAAATTTTATTAGTTGTTAGCAGAGTTTGATATTGAGCATTATACTTGGAGTTCACCCTTTTTTCTTCTTTTTTTAATTTTTTTATTTTTACCTGTAAATAAAACATTAGAAAACATAATAATTTCTAAAACCTTGACACTGATCACACACGGCAGTCTATTTTCCTTCAAACCCTTAAAAAGCTTCATTAGTCATATATAAAAACCTTAGAAAATTCTTACAAAATAACTTTTCTAGGGTTATTCAGGTACTCTCACCTTTAAACACTTCAAAGCAGCAAGGAAACATTAAGACACTTACACATTAAACAGAAAACACATATTTTTTATGGTTATTTTTTTGGAGGGTTATTTAGGTGCTTTTACCTTTAAACTCGCCTCCAAGGCAGGTTATTTTTTAAGAAAGAAAGGGGTTATCTCCAGCTAAAGCATCAACAGGCTGCAATGCAAGGTTATTTTTATTAAAGACGAACCAAGATCAACAGGCTGCAAAGCAAAATTATTGTTATTTAAGATGGACCATGTTTAACAGGATGCAAAGCAAGATTATCATTATTAAGAAATGAACCAATTCGGGAGGTTGAACAGTTTGCAATTTAAAATTAAGACTTTATACTGAAAGAAATTAGGTGTTTATAGACCTGTATTGAAAGAAATTAGGTGTTTTTAGACCTGCTAGCCTTTATAATCAATTTTTACTTAGGTGAATTTACTGGTTTTTGAGTCTGCGTCAGTGTTTTCCAGCGGCTCTCCTTGAGATAAATTTAAGGTGAATAATGTTAAAGATACCTGTTTTTTGTTGCATTAATAACCGAATTTTGAAAGGCTTTTAAACTATCCATTTGCCAGAAGTCATTTGCCATAAATATCCAATCACATAACTTAATTGTCTGCAAACCTCCAGCCACGTGGGACAGAGCACAGACAAATAAAAACTGGACAATTTAGTCCGGTTTGTTTTTATGGAAAGCTGTGGTGCACATGAAGGCGGCAGGGAACTGTAGATTGAGCCTAAAGCTCTTTTCCAGCTGAATTAGGTAAAGATGCCACCAAGAAATCTGCCTTTTCATTTCCTTAAACCAAAGGTCCAGGAAAGCCTCTACTTTAAACTTAACAACTTGCTCTCCAGGACTTGCACTCAGCTCCTGTTGGGAGAGGTGCAGTTTTATCACAAAAAATCACAAGAGTTAGCATCAGAAAAGGCCAAAATAAAGAATAGTCATGAGGAATGTTGCGAAGCTTCCAGAACTTTGCTCTTTGACTATTAAATTGAGAGCAGGAGAAACTACAACAAGCCTTTTGAAACCTGGACAGGCTCGGGAATTAATCTGTTCCTCCCCATCATCCTCATCAGAGTTTGTAAGAATTTTGGGGAACCCCTCAACTTGAGATTTAGTCTCCATCGGAGGGGCATCTCCGCCTTCAGAGGTATTAACTCAGGGCAGATTTTCAGTTTGAGAGTCGGCCTCCTCTGGAGGTTTCTTTTTCTTCCTCTATGTTATCGTCAAGCTTTAAAATCTATTCGCTAGATTTGATTTCATGACTCTCTGAAAGAAAAGCCGGAGTTACAAAAGTTACCACTTCTACTAGCACCTGAAAAAAAACAGGTGAAGCCTGAACAAAGAAAAAAAACCTCAGGTAGTTAGCCCATTTTAACTCACAGTTTAAATGCTGCTCTCGGCTTCAGGGAAAGTTCATCAACATCTTGGTGGGATCTCAGATGCAGGGGAGCCCACCCAGGGACGCCAGATGTCGGGGAACAACACGGGGTCCCGACAGTGCCGGGAAGCAAGTTCCCTTCTACCTCCGAAGCTGGCGGGGAATGAATGAAGACTCAGGAATCTGATGCAGTTTTAAAAAGGCTTTACTTATCACAGGTTCAGGCATACAAATCAGCAATAGGAAAAACCCGGTGCTTAGGATTCCCAGCTAGAACCCAGACACTTGAAGGCCAAGATGGCGGCCACCACATGTTAAGGCCCTGTAAAAAAGGAGAAAAAGACAAGACTCCCAAGAAGGGTACAAGCTCACAAAAAGAGAGAGCCCCAAAAAAAAAGATCCGAGAGAGAGAGAGAGAGAGAGAGAGAGAGAGAGAGAGAGAGAGAGAGAGAGAGAGAGAGAGAGAGAGAGAGAGAGAGAGAGAGAGAGAGAGAGAGAGAGAGAGAGAGAGAGAGAGAGAGAGAGAGAGAGAGAGAGAGAGAGAGAGAGAGAGAGAGAGAGAGAGAGAGAGAGAGAGAGAGAGAGAGAGGAAGCAGGCTGGTTTTATACCCCTGCAAATCAGACCTCCCACTATTATGGGAAGCAGGAAGGGTCAAATGCCCTTAGGTAATTTCTCCCAGCATCTCACCTAGGCCCAAATATTTGAGCCAAGATCTGCCTGGAAATGCCTTATAGGGTAGTGAAGGGGGTTTCTGAGATGGCATGTCTCTGTACCAAAGACTAACACTAATGCCAGTTAAATATTTCTCCAAGCCTTCGCAAGAGTCTCGCTCTACTTCATGGTAGTTTTGTATTTTAGTTGTCTTTGAGTTATCAGGGAGCCATGCTTGCTTGCTTGGAGGCAAACAGCATTTCTCTCTTGTCTAATTACTTAGATATCCAACGTGGCCAGGCAAATATGCTGGTAAGATCTAGCTAGTCCCACGATAATTGTGGTAGTATGATAGAATATTTATATCAGCCAGTACAGAATACATGGTCAGATAAACTGCCACATTTAGACTACCCCTTATCTAAGAAGTGATTTGCAGGAGGCAATCCAGAGCAGATGCAGAGGCTCTTAGAGGAGTCCTGCAACAGCAGAATATTCATACAGATAGGTTGTATGACAGGTTTTGAAAGATAGATATGAAATTTTAGCAATGAACATTTCTACATACATTGCATATACTCTATATGTTTTATGACATGGGAAGATCCAAGGCAGGCATGTTTACCTATTTCTCAAATTTTAGTTGTTGTCTCATATTCATATAACACTATTACATTTGTTATACTCTAGGTATTAACTTAAAAAATTAAATTCAAATGATGTAGGACTCAGGTCAACATTACACCAGGCCAAAGGGGAAACAAAACTGTGCTTTGATTTCTGATATAGCTACAGATCAGTGAAAAATCCAAAGACTTACAGTCCACGCTGTCCTATGTATAATTAACTCTGATACTATTGTGTTACACACCCAGAAGGCCAAAGCACAGGTAGAGTATGTCCCAAACTGTACTTTTGTTTAAGAGAGGTTTTGAAGGAAGATGCGGTCCGAAGGGATAAAGTTCAATGTACGTGTTGAGATTCAGGCGACAGTACTTACTTGATTTAAGTGTGTCTATCTGGGGTTACCTTTACGTTCAGGAAGTATTTGTGAAGAAGGAACACTTTCTTTGGTTAGGTATTATGATGTCAAATTTTTCTAGGAGACCAAAGAGCTAAGCTGCATGCCCCCCATTTCCCTGTTATTTCCTGACTCTGACTATACAAACCAAAGCAAAATTAGAAGTATGTATACATTGCTTTAGAAACGTGGCCTATTTCTTTGAAGCCAGGAGAAAACTAAATAAAAACATTAGGCAATTTACAAGTAAACGAATACATGAGACAATCTCAAGATGTAATCTTCTATTTTGGGGATACCTTTCAAACAAAAGTAAAAAAAAAGCAAACTGGAAATAGCTTAACTCACTTAAATTTGGTCCTAGGGACACAAGTGGACCTATTTGCAAGAATGCAAAGCAGTAGTGTATATGCCGATAGAAAAATGAAGGCAGATGCCAAATGGGTGCATTAACCCCCTTGGCATAGTTAATGTAGACATGCCCTTAGGGATCCTTCTAAGACCCATCTGTTCACTCAAGCATTTGCTTAATTGTGTCAAATGCCTGGCAAATGCAGTGTCAGTTAATAGATAATAGATATGTAAATGCTGTTTGTGTTATTCTATGTATGCCCAGGGGCTTTATAATAAGCACATCACATTTTAAAAAAATAATTTTCTGTGGGGAATAAAATGATAGTCTCACTGGCAGCCTGATATCTGTGATAGTCCAAACCATTATAGCATTCAACAGTTTACTATGATTGGTCATTTAAGGATTCGCGTTTCCTCTCTGTATTTTGTGACTTTGAATACCATTCTTTTTTATTTACCCTCAACTTTATGAAGAGAGATGGCTTTCTTCTGCCCTCTCATTTCACATTTCCCCCAAATATGTGTCAACAACCCAATTCTGTGAAATGGACCTGACAGCTGGACCTGAGCACTGGGTCAAGGAGACAGGAGCAGCTTCTGAAGCCATCTGAAAGTTACACAAACAGCTTTTGTCCCAGTTGTTCTTCAGGAAGTGGGAGATCTGTTCTTACAGAATTCTGAACAATCAACACGAAGGCAACACTAAGCACATGCCAAATCTTCAACAAATGCCTATTCCCTTTTCCCCTTCACATTCTCTATCACAGTGCATGACTTGGGTTACATGTTCGGAGGCATTAGACTACCTCTTATTTTAATCTGTCTATGACACCACTGACAAGTGTGGAGAATTAAGTTCTTAATATCCCCTTTCCCCTACATGATGCAAACTATTATCAATGACACATTTGACAACTCTGAGGGAAATGGCTGCCAAAATGTTTTAGTAACAGCTAGATTGACAGTTGAAAAGAGAGTAGTCCTTTCTAGGTTTTATGACAGAAAATCCTTAAAGCATCTTTTTTCCACCTTTGAAAGATTCTTTATGACTCTACCTCCTATATTTAAGACCTAGATAGCAAATCTAAAGCCCATCGAAAGCATAGCACATGAAATTGTTCTCTGACGTTCTCTCCAGGCATTGAGAAATAATGAGTTGGAATTAATATAACAGCTCACATACCAAAAAATATTTTTTGCCACTTTCTATTTCCTTCAAACTAATCACACCTATTTCTCCTATATATGGAACACGAGAGTTGCTTTAAAAGCATGGATTTTCACATAGAACAATGTACACCTGAGGGGAAAAATGATATTCAATTTCCTTTCTTTTAATATTCAAAAGTATTTGATTTGATGTGCCAGGTTGAAATGACATGGCCCAGAATATTAGCAGAATTAGATACCAAGGACCTTTCAGCGGTAACTGCTCACCATGTTCAGGATATATGTGGGCGCACAAACTAGCAAATGAGAGAGGGCAAGCTTGGAAGGCAGCTTCCTAGGGAGGCTGGATGTTTTCCTAACCTTAAGCTCCCTTTCACTGCAAACCTGCTACATAAACAACAATCATGTTATTGTTGTTATATGTTTTGTCTTTTATCTGTGATGAGTTAGTAACTAAAGGTAAAACTGAGTCTCTGTTAGGGTTAGAAAATAGCATATAGGACCAGAGAGATAATACTGAAGGCAGAGTGCTGGCCTCGCACATGGTCGACCCAGGTTCAATTCCTGGTATCCTATATGGTCCCAACTCTGCCAGGAGTGAGCCCTGTTTGCAGAACTATAGTAAGCCCTGAGCACCACAAGGTGTGACTCCATAACAAAAGCAAAAAGCCAAACAAAACCTTCCTATTTCAGAAGGTCTAAGTCTGGACCTTCTGATTCTGGACCCCTAGCATTGGGTAGCAGCCACAGTCTCCTTCCTGCACATGCATTCTTTCTATAACAAAAGACACCAATGCAGTCAGACATTATGGGAAGAGGGTTGCTGCCCTGCAGATTAAAAAATCCTAGAGAAACAATTTTCTAGTTTTAAGTGGGGCTCAGAGTCAGAATAACTTTATTAAACTAAAGGAGTGTTGAATCAGAATTCAATCAAATTTCCAGCTACCAGTAATTACTAAGTAGCTTGCATCAGTCATCTAGGACTTTATTAACAATCAGCCAAGAAGAGCACTCAACCCAGGAAGTACTTCCATGGATGTCAGGAAGAACTACTTCTGTCACCTGGGATGACAGTCACTAATTCCACTAGAGTGGAAGACCTAAGAAGGTAGATCTATTTGAGGTATGAATGAGGTTTTGAAAACACTCTGCTGTCTGTTTTATGTCCATGTAAAGCTAATTGAACTCAACTTGACAATGCCTTTCACATTCTGTAAGGTTGACAGAAAGCCTTTTGGAGACACATCTTTATTGCATTCATCACCTTACATCTCACTTGACTTTGCCAGTGCTTTCCTGGTTGGAGAACTGGGTGGTGAAATTATTTTATTTTTCAAAACAAAAGTGTTCTGGTCCTTACTGTCTTATCAACTCAGTTTACAATGGACAATTCTCTATTTATATCAGCTCTTTCTACTTAGAAATAATCATATGATTTTAACGGAATCCAAAGGACACCCCACCTTCTTTAAAGTCCTTCTCTAGACAAATCCAGCAGAGCACACCTGCTTCTGCTTTCCGAATCACCATAGGCAAATGTTTGGACCATTTTTCTGACACCCAATGACAGTGACTGCTTTTAATCCACTTTGGATGTTTTCCTCAGAGCCTTCCCAGGATCCCCTAGCAGTTCCTTTGCTCTCTGCCATAGTCTTCGTGTCACCAATACCCAAGGCCAGTGGCACATGTTTTAGTTTTTTTAATGAGTATTATTAGAACTGCATTTCATGGGGCGGAGCGATAGCCCAGCGGGTAGGGCGTTTGCCTTGCACACGGCCGGCCTGTGCCAGCCTGGGTTCGATCCCCAGCATCCTATCATATGGTCCCCGAGCACCGCCAGGAGTAATTCCTGAGTGCAGAGCCAGGAGAAACCCCTGAGCATTGCTGGGTGTGACCCAAAAAAGCAAAAAAAAAAAAAAAAAAAAACTGCATTTCACTTACATACTGATTTCCAACAGCCTCAATTAAAGACAAAGACTTTCAGCTTTTTGGAAAACAAAAGGGTCATTCAAGAAAGACCTAGGAATTGAGCTTTAATCTGACCAAGCAACCACATTTCACTGAATATATTCCAAGTGTCCAAAATGGAGAAAGAAATGTCTTTTATGTTCCTTGGAGCATTATCTACAGTAGCCAAAATCTAGAAACAACTCAAGTGTCCAAGAATACATAAGTGCATAAAGAAACTATGGCAATATATATGTATATATATATATATATATATATATGTATATATATATATACACATACAAACATATATACACACAGAGTGGAATATTACTTAGCCATAAGGACAGATAAAACCATGCAGTTTGCTGCTGCATGGAAGGAACTGGGAAATATGATGCTGAAAAAAGTTAGTTAGAGGAAGAGAGACTGATACAGAATGATCTCTCTCATATGCTGAATATAAGAAAGCATAATGGGAGAATAATAAATGCCCAAAGACAATGGAAACAAATAACATAAGAACTGGTCTTCAGTAGGAAATATACTACCCGAATGGGATGGGGAAAGGACAGGGGAGCAAGGACTTCAGGGGAGTGAAGATCAAATGGGAGAGTTGTATTGAAAGATAGTAAAATATTATGTTTGAATCCATATAAGCAACAGAACAGTGAACCACAATGCAAAACTTTAGATATTAAAAATAAAATAGTGCCCCCTGCAGAGGCAAACTGTTGGGTAGGAATCAAAGGGAAATTGGTGGAGCATGGTGGGCAGTGGTGAAGGGGTTGGTATTGGATCAATGTATGCCTGATATACAATCATAAAGTGGCCACTGGTGAAGGGATTGGTTTTGGATTAATATGCCTAATACCCAATCATAACGAACTTTGTAATTTCACGGAGACTCCTTTAAAAAAATGACATAATACTACATATTTCTGCAGATCTGATTGCATGCTTCCTCTTAGTCAGTCTGCTGTCTGACATGTGTCTCCAGTTCTCTGGATCTCTTGATAAGGCTTAAAGGTTCTACCCCGGCTCACTTTCAAGCTCCAGGCCGGGCTGGTGATGGTTTGAATGGCTGCAACAGCTTCTGTCTCCACATAGTTTTGCATCCCTGCTACCTTACCGTAAAGATGGAAATTTTCATCTTGGAGTTGCCACAACACTTTTGAGTCTACAGTGGACTATCTAATGGTTGGTCTGAGGCCACCATTTGTGTAAGCAGGTACTGAGAGTAGGGACAAGGTATGATCTGCCACTTTTTGGCACACCTAGACTGCCCCAAACTTCAGAGTAACAGATTATATCAGTTCTGCTTTTCAAGTCACTTGAAAGTTTTCACATAGCCAACTCTAACCTGGAACCATGTTCAAAAGGGTTTCCACAGACTCCCACCTAATGCAGATGTAAACACAACTAAATATCATGTCTGAAAATAATCCACTGACCTTAACTGGGATATCACAATTGTTGGAGACTTCTCAGAAGAACAATCTTTCAAATCTTTCAAAGTGGAGGTTGGCAGCACACAGAGACCAACATAAGAACAATTACAGTTTCCACTCCTGAGACTGAAGGGGCAAAACAAAACCAATAACTGCGTAAGAGAGCTAGAACTGAGCATTAAATACAGGCAAAAAGATACATATGACAACCCTTTAATGTATGTTCTGTAATCCGCAATCTGGAAGGGAAGGAAAAGAGAAAGAGATGGAGAGAAAGGGAAAGAAATAAAGAACCTGGCATGGAGGCGGGCTGGGGGAGAGGGGAGGAAACCGGGGACATTGGTGGTGGGAGATGGGCACTGGTGGAGGGATGGGTGCTGGAACACTGTATGACGACAACCCAAATATGAACATCTTTGTAATTGTATATCTCACAGTGTATAATAAAATACTTATAAAAAAGAGAGAATGAAAGGATCTCAGTGCATTGGAAGGAGGGTCATGCACATGAGTGTTAAAGCAGAGGCCGGGGGCAAGCACAAAGAACTCCCTGCTTTCTGTCTTTAACACACAATTGCCTGCACCTTGGAGAAAGTCTTGTGGAAGAAGTGGCAACCATAATGCAAGCTCTGAGGTTGGCTGCTTAGAGAAGGACAAGGGGTAAGAAGGAATGAGAGAGGCAAGCAGAGATGGAAAGATAAGCACAAAACTTTGTGTATTTCTCTCAGCAACTTCACAGTAGGTCAAAATATTTAGTCATATGGAGACATGCCCTGTATTTTGCAGCATAAATTGTCACCAGTTTTTATTAGATATTTTTCTTTTATGCAAAAATGTTGGATGTGACCATGATGTGAAACTTTGGGGAAAATATTGTGCCAGTATGAGGGCAGCCATTTTCAACATCTGCACTCCACAGCTCCTTAGAGCTCCACCCAAGAGAAAAGTTTATCTCTCTCTGCTGTGCAAGGCCACTGTTGCATGAACAGAGAGCCTACTTCCGAGAGTATCCCACCTGCATGGCAGAGCCTGGCAAGCTACCCATGTTGTATTTGATATGCCAGTAACCATTATAGACCTATTCCCATGACCTGAACGAATGGTTTGAAGTTATTCGTGTTCCTGGAGCGAGCAGATACACTAGCAGGCAATAGGACTTATGGAGAGGTTACTGGTGCCCGCTTGAGAAAATCGATGAACAAAGGTAAGACAAGTGACAAGTGATATATTGTTAAAGTTTTGTGGGTTTTGTTTGGTGAAACATTCCATATGGTTCTCTGAGTCTTGCCAGGAAGGATCCCTAACTGCAGAGCCAGGAGTACGCCTGCCAACATCTGGGTGTGGGCACCAAATCCAAAGATTTATTAACACTGGTCTTATTGCTGGCAATTTTTCCATAAGCCCCTTTATTTCATGCACCCCTCAAGAAATAAACAACAAAGTACAATGATAAGATTGTAAAAGCCAGTATCTAGTATAATCTTTGCACCCATGGAAGAGCTAAAGAACATTCCTGGATTTCTCAGATACAGGAGAAATAAATAGTATGAATATTTGCATTTTCATACATGCAAATATTTACAGTATGGGAGCCATTTCCTAGCAGGGGTCTTCTAATTCATTAATCCCATAAAATACAAGACCAGTAGTAGTATTTTTTCCTGCCATAAGAAATGCCTTTTGATGAAGCAACAGATTTTTGGACACTTTTTATCTCAATTTGTATTCTGAAAATCTTAAAGAGTAAAAAATGAACCAAAATTTATTTTTTATATGTCAGAGATTAGTATTGAAAAATAAAATACAGAGCATGATATCACAAACTAGTAAAAACCAACCATGTTCTAGAAACTGAGAAAGTCAATGCAAGAACAAAACAGAAAAAGAAAAAAAAGATAATGACTTTATCAATACCATTGCCATATATGAGCTGTAGTGATCAATATGAGGTATGCTGATCCAGAGACAGCCATGGGGCAGAGCTGCTACTGGCTCGCACTGTGCCCAGCTGCTCATAAGGCGCCCAGGAGGGATGGCAGGTTCTAGCCCTGGCCCACCACCCCAGCAGAGTCTCACAACAATCCAGATGACCCCCCCCCACTCCATGAGGACCTCCATTTTCCACATCCGGACTTCCCCCTCATCAGAACTCCACCCAGCAGACCAGCCTATCACAGCCTGACTCATCGAGATCCACCCTGCTGCAGTCTTTTAATCCTGCCCAGGTATGCTGATCCAGAGACAGCCATGGGGCAGAGCTGCTACTGGCTCTCCCAGTGCCCAGCCTCTCATGAGGCGCCCAGGAGGGATGGCAGGTTCTAGCCCTGGCCCGCCACCCCAGCAGAGTCTCACAACAAGCCAGACGACCCCCCCACTCCATGAGGACCTCCATTTTCCACATTCGGACTTCCCCTCGTCAGAACTCCACCCAGCAGACCAGCCTATCACAGCCCGGCTCATGTGGCCGCAAGCTGCCACACAGTTCATCAATAAATGCTGGATTTTGAGATTTTGAGATGGATTTTGAGATGACTACAAGAGCATGCTACCTGCATGGCAGAGCCTGGCAAGCTACCCGTGTCATATTTGATATGCCAGATACCAGTAACAATTATAGACCTCATTCCCATGGCCTGATGGAATGGTTTGAGGCTCTTTATGTTCCTGGAGCAAGCAGGTGCCCTTGGGCTCTTCTTGCATGAGACAGGACATATGGAGATGTTACTGGTGCCCGCTCAAGCAAATCGATGATGAACGGGAAGACAGTGATCAATATAACTAGTGCTGGCTAAGGGAGCAGGTATGGGGGTTGCGGGTGGGTGGGAAATGAGGGTCTTTGGTGGTGGAAAAACACTGGTGGTGGAATTAGTGTTAAATAATGAATTTAACAACTGCATTATGAAAAACTTTGTACTTTGTAAATCATGGTGTTTTAATAAAAGAACAAAAAAGAAAAAATTAAAATTTTCATAACTAGGAATTCTTTTTTTTTTACTTTTTTTTTTGCTTTTTTTGGGTCACACCCGGCAATGCTCAGGGGTTACTCCTTGCTCAGCACTCAGGAATTACTCCTGGCGGTGCTCAGGGGACCATATGGGATGCTGGGGATCGAACCCAGGCCGGCACAGGCCGGCCACGTGCAAGGCAAATGCCCTACCCGCTGGGCTATCGCTCCAGCCCATAACTAGGAATTCTTAAAATTACTGCATCTGAAGATTAGAGTATAACTAAGAGAGTATTACTAGGATAGAAGATAAATGCAACAACGGAAGATTTGCTGGGAGCAGGTCAGGGACTTCCTGTACTTAAGAGGGGCACCCACTTCACAGGAGAGAGATTTGGTATAATATAAAGTGGTCAGATTGCCAGTGGAATTGTGAGGAAAAAGCAATCATAGAAGACATAGTGGCTTCAATTTTCCCCAGAGTGATTTAAAATACCATTGTCATATTCAGGAACTCCATGAATCTTAAAAATTTCGCATTGAGACTGGAAGTGTTACTCAAGTTCTAGAGTACATACCTTGGCTAGGTGCCAGCCTCTGGATTTGACTCCAAGCATGACATGTGGTCCCTAATACTGTCTACACATGACCCCTGTATCTTCAGAATACCAACAGGAAAAGTCTCCACAACAAGGGGAATAAATCTAAACCTAAATACACAACAGATAATACTAAAAAGTAAAAAGAAAAAGAAGAACTTAAAGGTATATATTTAAAAAAAATTGCTCAGGGAGGACAAGAATCTAAGAAATATTAACCATTTTCTAAATGAAATGAAATCTTCAATATTACCAACCTTGAATTCTATATAGAGAAAACTTTCTCAAAAAATTCAATGAAAATAAGGAAATGTTACAAGAGGAAATCTAAAATATCAGTACTGCATGTCTAATATTATTCCTTACCAAGGACATATTTCATAGGAAAGAAACATGATTTCAGATGGAAATTCTGGAACAAAGACTAAATAATCAGCAAAGAAAGAAGCAACCTGAGCATTAACAAAACAGTGCAGAGTGATCCTGTAATACTCAATTCATAGAATAAATCAAGTTCAAGTATGGAGCTGAGATGTAGTGAAAGAGAATGGGTATATTTTGCATGAGGGTGGAAAATAATGTATCCATTATTATGTAAATTATGTATGTAAATAATGTATTTATGTAACAATGTAAATAATTATTATGTAAATAATGTGTGAAAATAATGTATGTAAATAATTTATGTATTATTAAATACATTTAATAATTAATAATGTATGCAATTCCTGCAAATCTACACAGTTGAATAACAAAATACTTCCAACCCTTTAAAATACTAGAAGCCAGGACTGAGGAGCCAGAGTAAAGAGGGCATGTGCCTTGCATGAGGAAGACCCTGAGTTAGATCCCAGAGCAGCAATACCTTGCTGAACTCTCTCTACCTGACAACATACACAAACACACACACACACACACACACACACACACACAGAGCACACTTGGCTTTATATTTCAGGAGGGGCTCCGGGGCATCAAGCAGTATTGGGAACCCTTTATGAAAAAAATGTAAAAATGAAGAAGATACTGTAAGCACAACATATAGGAGGTGAATGAATGAGAAAGCACAGAGCAGGATAGGGTGATAGGAAGGATGGAAAAGGGGAAACAGAAAATCAAAAGCATAACACAATATAAGTTAACAGATACGAGTGCAAATACCACTGCAATCACAAATAGTATAATGCAAATGTAGCTAAACTTTGGCCAGGAAAATAATCCCAACTATGTCCTTCTTGACAAGAGCAACAGCTTAAAAATAAAGCAGTTATAGAAATAAATGAGGCAGAAAAAAGAATCAGTAATTATACAGTAAATTTAACTAGCATACTAAATCAGTAAACAAGATGGAGCATGAATTATTCTCACAATTGGGACAGTGTTAATTTTTAAAATTGCACTTTTAATAGATTTAATTTCTGAAAAGCCTACAGTAATCATTTTTCCCTTTAAACTTGCATTTACTAAAGTTTTCTACAGATATTTTTAAGTAGAAAGAAATAAAGTAAAATCATTTCACTTTGGAATTAGTTCATAATAGTTTACAAAGATGTTAATGCTCTTTCTTTCAACTTACTAAAGGATGATAAGAATTAACAACATTGGGAACTGAGAGAAAGTACAGGATTAAGCTCAGCCTTGTACTTTGCTGAGCAGGGTTCAATCCCAGGCATCCCATGTTTCATTGAGCCCTGGCAGTGCACACGATCAGCAGTAATTGGGTGTGGCCTTAAGCCCTCCTTTCCCCAAATTACCAAAATAATCTATAACATGGTCAACACAATCACAGTGTAACATAAAGATTAAAAAAATAAGATTTTTTAAAACTTTAAAGAGAACTGATAGAAAATTAAAAAAATATTATTTTAACCATCCATTATTTATCAAAATCTTTGAAATAAGCGTCTGTTCTTCAAAAACACAATCTTTAGAACCCTATGACCAAACAGAAGGTTACATGTGCTAAATAAAAACCAAATGAAAGCATACAAATAGGTGTAATATGTGACCCATTACTAGGTGTTAGGAGTTTGCTCATGTATTAGATCTTGTCATTGCTCTGGGGCAGATGCTGTTATTTTTTCCTCACAATGAGATGAGGCACAGCCTGACATAAAGGAATGTAATGTCGATTCTTCATAATCTATCAAGTGCCAAATAAGAGTGTGTCACTGACAGAGAAAAGAAGCTCCCTCTCCCAGGCACAGTGACTGTGAGATGTCCACTTCCTGTGAAGTTACAAGTATCAAATCATAAGATTGCAAGATATTCCACAGCCATCGATAACTAAAAATGACAATGAAATGAAAAACAAGGAATTTCATGTCTTCGAATGCATTGCTAGGATCCCAAGTTTCTCATCCCTTCTCATCCAAACCTAATGCTTTCTAATTCTATTGTAATTCAGCTCTCAAAATGTCTTCTTTCCTCTCCAACAATAAAGTAATGGCAGGGATTAACAGTGGAAAAGATTGACACTCTCTGACTGAAGGATGCCTTTGACAGAGCTGACTCATATATCTCTATTGACACAGTTCCGCAGATCCTAATTTGTGAAACTCAAACAGAAATGATAGGTCACGATACGTTTTTCTCCAAAGGTATACTTCTAAATCGAGGCCAGGCTTTCCACTCCAGGGAAATCATGAGATCATGATTTAAATTTCACTTTAATTTTCTCATTTGTTTACTGAAAGTAATAGCATCTGAATATTATTTCTAAGCAGCATGTAACAAATTGATAATTCAGGCCCGTCCAAATATCTCATATTAATAAGGTGAAGCTATTGTGAGTGATGGAATTATAAATAATTTAATCTGTAATACCTTTCTATACACTCTTGAATTCCTATGCAAATTGGTTGAAAAGCTAGTCTCCTTTCGATTTTCATTATTTTTCCTACAGGGGATATGTTTTTGGATCAAACAATTGCAGATCCT
This sequence comes from Cryptotis parvus, assembly GCA_021461705.1. NCBI lineage: Eukaryota > Metazoa > Chordata > Mammalia > Eulipotyphla > Soricidae > Cryptotis > Cryptotis parvus. Next base: position 76,664 of record JAJIBD010029076.1, read on the forward strand.
CAGAGTTTCGGTTCAGTATTTATTGGGGAAAAGCACAGACCAAGAAACTTAAGTTGAGCAGTGAACCCCTTATTGCACTATTCCTTCCGAAAGAGCACAGAGGAATTTAGCAGAGCATGGCAGGATTCAGCCCTCTGGTGAGAAATCCTGGGCCTGAATTACAAAGACATTTAACTTTTTATGATCAAAGAAATGACAAAGCATCATGATTTGAGAAACTGGTGACCTTCCGCATCATTCCACAGTGCACTCATTGTGAGAACACAAGCCCCTACGCCTTCCTCAGCTTCTTCAGCAGCAGAGCCAGAGAAGTGGATTACTGAATTCTGGGGTTAGGGAAAGACATGCTTTCCTAGCATTCTCAGTAAAGAGGCGAGTTCAACAGAAATGTAACCTCAGCCTCTTCTAATGAGGCCAACTGAACCTGAAATACCATCGCAGATTTTATAATGTGCTAGAGAGGTGAACTGATTTGTCACCTCCTGGAATGAGCACTTACGGCACTGCACTTGTGCCAATTTCTAGAGAATGTTCAAGGAAGTCTAGAGGATGAGGGAATAAGTTTTGAAGAAGTTAAAGTCTTAGCTTCATGTCATCCATACAGTAAAATGGGGTTTTTTGCTTATCAGCGTGAGATCATATCCAGGAGGAAGGTAGCGCTAGAAGGACTTTAACAAGTATCTAATATAATATCCATATGACAGAGGAAGAAACAGAGTTTGAAGCAGCAGAATAAAATAGAAATTTCATCAAATTCTTTGTGCCAGTTCAGTTGCGCTGAGCTAAATATTTCAGGTTGGTATTAGGTAAGCAAGAACTTTCATGGGGAAATGAGTGTCAAGAATAACAGGGAGTAAGCAGAAATCAGCCTGTCAAACATGCAAACTGTGATGCAGTTCTGACACTGATGAAAGTGGATGAAGAGTCTCATGCGTTTCCAAATAACCATCATTCAGGATGGTGTGGTGTGAGCACAGGTAACTACTGTCATCACAATTTGACTTGGCAAGTGAAAATGTAGAAAACTCAGCTGAATTTACATAATGAATCATTTTAGTTTATGTAGTCCCCAAATATGCCATGCATATCCATCCTAGGAAATTACTAAATGTGTATCTCAAGTCACAATCTGGCTGGGCACCCAGCCCCCCCAGCCTTGATTTCAGGAATTCCCTCTAGGGCAGGAACGGATGGTCACTCACAGATGCTCAGGGGTTCCTGGAACAAGGACAGCAACAGGTGCTTGATGACTGGAGCTGAAAGGAAGAAGTAGGCAACAGGAATGTCAGCCTAACACAGCACGTTAGTTCATGTGGATGCAGAAAACCTCATTTTATTTAAGAAATATGAGAAGGAGTCAGTGAGTGAGATAGACACATAAGAACATTACAAACTCAGGAAACACAGTGCTGATATTACAATGGGTTAATAGTTTGCTTTGCATTAGATACAGGCAAAAAGATACACATAACAACCCTTTAATGTATGTTCTGTAATCCATAGTCTGGAAGGGAAGAAAAAGAGAAAGAGAGAGAAAGGGAAAGAAATAAAGAACCTGCCATGGAGGCGAGCTGGGGAGGGAACCGGGGAGTTGGTGATGGGAGATGGGCATTGGTGGAGGGATGGGTGCTGGAACTCTGTATGACCAAAACCCAAATATGAACTTTTTAATTTTATATCTTTATAATTGTATATCTCACAGTGGTATAATAAAATACTTTTTAAAAATAGTTTGCTTTGCATGGGGGGCTGACCTGGTTCGACCCCTGGCATCCCCCATGATCCCACTAGCACCTCCAGGAGTAATTCCTGTGTACAGAGCCGGGAATAACCCTTGAGCACTGTTGGTTGTGATGCAAAAAGCTGAAAAGAGAAAGAAAACAAAGTGTACACCAAGATCCGAGCATAACTATATGTCTGACAGGGGCTTCCTGACTTAGACAACATGTAAAACTTGGACATGAGATATGCATCCCCTAGAGCTGGAGGTTGCCTGTGAGCTGACATTTTACTTACCTTATAAACCCAGAGGCCTGGGGGCTGGAGCAATAGCACAACAGGTAGGGCATTTGTCTTGCATATGGCCAACCAGGATTTGATCCCCAACATCCCATATGCTCCCCTGAACATCATTAGGATTCATTCCTGAGTGCATGAGTGCAAGGAAGAGAACATGGAAGGCTGGAGCATGTACCTTGCATTCAAAGTGCATCTAACAGAACCAGCTGTGGCTCTGATGGCCCCGGCACCTTTGCACTGGGACAGCACGTCATTTTTGAGCCCAGAGCATTGAACTGTCTGTGCTGGTTGGCTGAGTACTGACAGAAGTGGCCCCAAAACTCTCTGACTATTGCTTAGAAGGTGTTCCCTGCCCCACTAAATTCTCTTCCCAAAACACCTAAAGGGGAAAGTGGCATCTGGCTGCTATTCTGTGACTTAAAAAAAGAACAGACTGTGGGACTCTCCTTTCCCAACTTTACCTTGACAAAGAAGGTGGTGTAATTTGCACAACAAGGATTGACCCAAAAGGGTATGGGACGAGCAGAGGGTGATCCTAACCATTGACGGTTCATAATGGCTGCCTAGGATGGACTCAGAACAGAGACTCTGTGCTATCAATTGTTAGGGACTTGGGAGAGAATCAATAATAACACAGGCATATAGCTCTGGAATAAAGGTTCCTCAAAAGAAGTGGCTGCAAAATCAAACATACATTGTCTTTAAGTCACACTACACCATGGTAACAAGAAACTATGAATCCTAGTGGCTTATAAAAGCAAAACATAATTCTCATTCTTGTTAAATGATTGTCCTTGAATGCCCACTTGGATGAGCTGTGAGAACTGGGAAGGATTTCAGTCCCTGTATCTCAGCATTCCAGAGTCCAAATGGAAGAAAATTAATGCACAGAATACTGTCCTCCTTCTCTGTAGTGAAAGGAAATACACATGTTCACTAAAGTCTCCCTGAAAAATTATTGACCTTATTACATCTACCATATGGTGAAGGCAAACTACTGCCAAGGCCAAAGCCACTGGGATGAAGTGACTGTTGGCAAATACTCTGACATCACTACCAGATAAGGGACATAGGGAACTAACTATTACCAGAAAGGAGCAACAATTTTGGAAGTATTATGGAATGCCCTGAACTCCTCCAAATAATATTTTGTAATTCTAGTTTATCCTTGAAACTGTGAATCAAACTTAGTTGGATACAGGACTTTAGAGAAGCAATCAACTTAAAATGAGAACAGTACAAGGTCAAGGGCCAGTTCAGGGGTCAGTGGTATGTGTTCTAGACACAAATTTTAAATCCTGGTGTTACATGACTTCCCACATCCTGGATGTAACCAAACACCACTCAGGTTGTCCTGGACATTACTGGCATTAACAAATCCCCCATAGCTCCATAGCTAAGCACTCCCCAGCCCTATCATTGAATCACCCAGCCTGGAAGATCACGGGAAGTGGCCTCCAGGAGGGCCAAATAACGTGCTCTTACAAGAGAACTTTGGTTGAGTGTGGGCTGAATAAAAACAATAGTAAGGTGATTGCCATTCAATCCCCAGTATCAATATGGTCCTCCGAGCATGGTCAGGAGTGATCACTGAGCACAAAGCTGAGATTAAGTGCTAAACACAGCTGGGTATGGCCCCAAACGGAAAACAAATAAAGGGAAAATCTAGACACAGACAAAGGGGATATAGGTGACCAGAGGCTAGAACAGAGGCAGAGAGCAGACCCTCTGGCACAAGCTCCAGATTGGAGAGCACAGACAAGGTCGCAGATTTCTGACCTTTAGAGTGAACATCATGTATGCATGCTGTTGAAATCCTCTAGTTTCTGGTACTTTCCTACTGCACCCTCAGACTCATGATAGAAATGATAAGTAAAAAAAAAAATTGGGGCTTGAGCGATAGCCTAGCGGGTAGGGCGTTTGCCTTGCACGCAGCCAGCCTGTGCCGGCCCGGGTTCGATCCCTGGCATCCCATATGGTCCCCTGAGCACCGCCACGAGTAATTCCTGAGTGCAGAACCAGGAGAAACCCCTGAGCATCGCCGGGTGTGACCCAAAAAGCAAAAAAAAAAAAAAAAAAAAGAAATGATAAGTAAGTGCAGGGCACCAGAAAGAACTGGTAGTTTTTAGCATAAGCCAAATCAGTTTCCCAGTCAGATAAGGGAGCAACAAATGAGCCAAGACAATGGAACTGGAAAGGTGCCTACAGAAATGAGGTTACCTGGAGGAAGGGTGGAGGGGGCAAAGAGGGGTCTGTGGGACACTGGAGGAAGGAAGGTGGAGGTGTTGGAACAATCAGCATTCAACTCTATCATTAACAGAATTGTAAATAATGAAAGCTAAATAAAATTTCAGGGTTGGGGAACCGGGTAAAAATGAATGTCCCTGCTCTCATAACTCCTCTAGACACATCTAATTTTTGTAAAATCAATAAATATAGAGTCCCCTCAAATTGGGACTAAAATAAGTCTTAAATAGATATCCAATACAGAAATTTGATTATTACATAAGAACGGACAATATAATTACAAAGCTGAAATCTTGTTCAGTAACTAACTTGTCACTTGTCACTTGTCACTTGTCTTACCATTGTTAACTTGCTTGAGCGGGTGCCAGTAACCTCTCCATTCGTTGGGAATGAGGTCCATTATTGTTACTGTTTTTGGCATATCGAATATACTACGGGTAGCTTTCCAGGACCTGTGGTGGCTTTGGGTTCATCCCAGGGGACCCAGTATTTTTCTATGTCAAACCAGCAACCATCCAAGGTCCACAGGGCAGAGCCCTGGGTGTAGACAAGCCTCTCTCCAGTCTGCCACCTGCTGACATAACTATGCACCACAGTCATACCTGCAACACCTCGAGGGGCAAACACTGACCAGAAGTGTTTATAATAATAACTGATAGAATTTGTATAGGTTCTATGAAAGGATTTTGTTCATGGCCAAGGAAAAATTAGTCCTCAGTGAAGACATAAAAAAGTAAAACGTAACTATAATTATATTCAAGAGTTTTTATTTTACAAAGGAAACAACTTGGACAGAGAGAATGGAAGTGAGCTACTGAAGATCAAGCTGAAGATTCAGAGATTCCCCATTCCCTGTTTAATTTCTCCTCTGCTAATATTTATTATATACTTCAGAATTATTTTTCAGCTACCAGAGGTACCATCCTTTCATACAGGTACAGTGGAAAAGAACTTGGCAATTCCTCAAAATGCCAAACATAGAATAACCATATGACTTAGTAATTTCCTTCATAGTGAAATATCCAAGAGAACTAAAAACATATTCTAAAACTTGTATATACTTGTATATACTCTTCATAGGAATATTCATAGTATTCAAGGGGAATCAATCAAAATGCCCATTAACTGTCATCAGAACAATGAACAATGTATATGTAGAGCAGAATATTATTTTGAAGTATTGTTATCTGCTGCAACACTATGGTGCTTAAAAACATACTAAGGAAGCCAGAGTGATAATATATCAAATAAGTTGCTTTCCTTGCATGTGGTGGACCCAGATTAAATCACCAGCATTCCTAAATAAATCTCCAAGCCCACCAACAATGATCCCTGAGCACAGAGCAGGAGGAAGCCCTATGCATGATGAGGGGTGCTCCACCCCTCAAAAAAATATCATGCTAGGTGGGAAAGTGTGTCTATAAAAATAAAAAATTATGTCATTACACTATTATGAAATACCCACAATAGGCAAATTGCAAACATGATAATAAATTAAGACAGCTTCACCCCCTCTCTACTGATGGGAGGAATGTGGACCAACTACAACGGACACATTTCCATGAATACAGTAACAAACAATGAACTATACAATAAAATAGGTGAATGGTTTGTAATATACTATACAATGAACTATACAATAAAATAGGTGAATGGTTTGTAATATACAAAGCATATCCATGAAAAAGCTTTATTGAAAAGTGTATTTTTCTCTAAAGTGAAATCATTTTACACTGAACTTTTTTTTGATTACATAACAAGAAACATTCCATTGTTTCTCCAAATTTAATCTCCCCTCCACAATTTTTTTTAACTCTTCAACTTGGGCAAAGCCCTTGAACATATTCAGATGCAAGTGTGATATTAGGTTCAAGAAATGATTTACCTGACACAAACTCAAAGGCATTGAACGTAGTTCCTTTAAAAGAAATTGTGTTGAACTCTTCTCACACAAGTCAGTATTTTCACTTTTCTAACACATTTTAGTGGATCTGGATTTATAGCTTCCCCTTTACCAACTCAGCAGCTCATATATTCATGTCTAATTGCTTAGCGCTGAATAGCCTTACTTTCAGAGGACATCATTCATATGTTTAGTATTCTAACACTGGAGGAAATTATGATCTTTAGATTCCCGAAATGAGCAGAGGATAGCACTTATTTATGCTTTCAATTGCTGTCATAGTCACATAAAGATTCTATAAAGGGACTGGACAGTTAGTCCGGCAGGTAAAGCTTTGGGCTTATATGTAGCCAACCCAGGTTTGATCCCCTTCCTTCCAATGTTCTACCAATCCTTTTCAGGAGGAATCCCTGAGCACAGAGCCAGAAGTCCTGAGTACAGACGGTTATAGTATAAAAACAAACAAAAGGATACTACATAATAAGATGTGTCTTTCAAAATAAGTCTTGTTTCTTTACCACATTAAAAAGATGAGCTCTTTTGTTATATGATATACTAGAATATAACAAAATATGTTCAAGATATATCACATTATAAATACTTAAAAATATAAGACTATAAAATTCCACCACTGGTACTAATTTAACTCAATAGTGAGACTTTAATCTACTTCACTTTTATTTTAGTTTACTGCAAACACAATTAAGAATAATTTCACACAAGAGAGAAATTTAAATGATTCTGTATAAAGTCTTAGTGGCACAAATACATATAAAATACCATGAAGATATTGAGTAAAGTAGACCCAGAAGATATTATACTGTTTTACTACAAAGGTAAAACAGAAATGTAAGAACTAAAAACACAAAACAGATACGAAAAAAATATGAAAAAAAACTGAACTGTGAAACATGGTCACTAATACATTTTCGGAAACAGAAGCAAGATAAATGCCAAGTATCAAAATATGATGCTCATGTTGATATAATTCAAAACAGTGAATTGAAGAATCCTGGTTTGCAGGTTACAGTGGAAACTTCCAACACTGAGTGATAAGGAAACAAATTATAATCCCTTCACTCTAAGTATTTGACCTGAGAAAAAATATTCTCCAAACCTCAACTGCCAAAGATAAAATTGTGCAAGTGCTTATTAGGTGAGTGTGCTATAACGTTTCCAGGTGATAAGTGATTTCATTTCTGCTCCAAAACTCAGAATTATAAGTAACAGGAGAAACAAGAGGCATCAGTAATATGCATTGTGTATCTAGTGAACCAACAGCTCCAGGCATCGCCAGCACTCCACAGGACAGTAGATTATATTATTTGAGAAGTAACTTAAGAACCCTCCTTACACACACACACAAAAAAAAAACACAACTCAGGGACCAGGATAACTTGGGATAATAAAATTCCCGAGTCAGTGGAAGTGGACATTCAGGTATTTGAAACTTCATGAAGAATTTGATAGTAGGGACGATGGAGCAGAAAATGTGTTAGTGATATTCTATATTGTCATCAAAAGACATGACAGGAGCAAGGAAGTGTCCACACATTTGAGTAGATACTAAGAAAGCATCTGACATTTAACAATCATGGAATGTACAACACACACACCCCTGTTTCATAAAGGAACGCCCCAGAACGTCTCCACCCAGGTTTACCCTGAGGATCTCCAAGAACGTTTTAAATATATTTTCAAAACTGTTTTGTTCTACAGTTAGAATTTTCACTCATATTTATTTTTAATTATTGCATTGTTCTAGCAAATTCAGTTTTTATTCCTAACATTACTTCTGAATTTGCACCTATGATAACTCTTTATGAATTAAGTTTATAATTTGTGACTTAAAATTTCATCATAAACTTGATAGGCTCCCTTTATACTGAGCAATTGATGCTGTAGCAAATTAACATAAATTTGGTGGCTTTGAAATGACCCAAATATATTGTTGAACAATTCTGAAGGTCTGTTTTACTGACTATCTGTTTTTAATCTGTTTTACTAACCAGTCGAGGAGCTTTCTAGGTGCTATTAGGAAAAAGCTTTGTTCTGGTCTAATTTAAACTCCAGAAAACACACAGAAATAATTTTACTTATCCTCTTTACTTTTCAAAATAAAACTTTGTAGACTGTAGTGATGGTACAGCAGATAGGGATTTGCCTTGACCCAGCTGACCTGGGTTTGATCCCTGGCATCCCATATGGTCTCCCAAGTTCTGCCAGTAGTAATCCCAGAGCATCATTGCTGTGTATGAACTAAAAATCCAATATATACATATATACTATATGTATATATTGCATATATATATATATATATATATATCACTTGTCACTTGTATCACTTGTCTTCCTGTTCATCATTGATTAGCTCGAGCGGGCACCAGTAACATCTCCATATGTCCTGTCTCATGCTAGTAGAGCCCAAGGACATCTGCTTGCGCCGGGAACATAAAGAGCCTCAAACCATTCCATCAGTCATGGGAATGAAGTCTATAATAGTTACTGGTATTTGGCATATCAAATACAACACAGGTAGCTTTCCAGGCTCTGGCATGCGGGTAGCATACTCTTTTGTCACCTCTGATCTCCAGCATTTATTGATGAACCGTGTGGCCTGCAGCCACACCAGCTGGGCTGTGATCAGCTCTTCTGCTGGGTGGAGTTCTCTCAAGAGGGGAGTCCGGATGTGGAAAATGGCAGCCCTCATGGAGTGGGGGGATCATCTGGCTTCTTGCGAGGCTCTGCTGGTGTGGCGGGCCAGGACTAGAACCTGCAATCCCTCCCAGGTGCCTCGTGATTGGTTGGGCACAGGGAGAGCCGGTAGCAGCTCTGCCCCATGTCTACGAGTCTATATATCTATTTCTATTTATATATAGAGATAGATAGATAGATAGATAGATAGATAGATAGATAGATAGATAGATAGATAGATAGATAGATAGATAGATAGATAGATAGATAGATAGATAGATAGATAGATAGATAGATAGATAGATAGATAGATATAAACACAATAATTTTTGACAATTACAGAAGATTTAAGAGTGAGAGAAGAATTTTTGATCAAAAAATTCTCCTAATTTCTCATTACTAAATATATTTCAACATTTTATCTCATTAATCTAGTTTTAGAATTTATACCCTGATTTGAAGCAAAAACACTTTAAGTTAAGAAGTTCAAGGAAGTTTTTCTATCACATTACCATTTACATCATTTGTCTCCCCAGAGCTAATATTCTGCCTTTGCATATATGGTCTCACAAAAATTTGCTAATACTTTCAATCAACATTATTTAATTCTCTGCTCTTAATCATCAATATCTTACTATAACATATTTACTTATGTCTATTTTCTTTCTTACTAGGTTATATGTAAGTTGGATTTTTTGTACTTTTTGATTTAAGAAGACTAAACAATGGTGAAGAAAAAAATCTCTATGTTAGGAGCACTGCCTTTTCGGGAATGGTACTATCAGCATTATGTAACACTCTTATCCTGATGCAATTTCAAATACAATCATACCGAGTTAAAGAGTCAAAAAATAAACTTCTTTTTGTTTGTTTGTGTGTTTGTAAGTCCATCAATGCTTAGGACTTACTCCTGACTGCACTCAGGGGTCGCTACTGGTGGGTCTAGGGGACAGAGGCAGTGCTGGGGCAGGTGTATACAAGGCAAGCACCCTAACGTCTGAACTATTTCTCTGTTCTAAAACACTACCTTTTCAGTATATTTCCAGAATAAGAAATACAAACTACACTTATAATTATGTGTTATGGTTTTAGTTTTTTGTGAATTATTATAATTCAGCAGCAATTCTACTAGATATGAACAAATCGTTTTTCCCCAGTAAGTACTAAATTTGATAGCAGTGTGTGTTCCTTCTTAACTATAGAAAAGGGATCCACAGGCTAGCAAATTACATAGTCCATCCAACAGCTTAAACTTTACAGGAGAGACTTTAATAAAGTGATTTACAACTTCTTAACCAACTGAAGCAAAGGAAGAATGTTCAGTAGGTTAGTTTCCTTAGTATGTTCAATCTTTACATGGTCTAAACTAGGACCTTGCTTGCAGTTTATCACCAAGGCTTACAAATTTAATTTCCATTAAAAAATTTGCTACATGTTTTAGTCTGTGCAAGTGATTCAATTTTTCATAATGTTTTTGTTGTGGCAGTTGGAAACTGTACAACCTAGTTTATTTCAATTATTAGAATAATTTTGACTATTATTCTACCAATAAGAACCAAGGTAAATGCTTTCTACACACACACAAAGTTTGATTTCAGCTACCAGCTGTTCATTACAAAAGAAATACTCTCTATGCTTTTGATTCCAAACACTTAAAACTATTTGGCAACCGTGAAGGCTCTTTTCTCTTATCTTCAGTGTATTTCTTATTTTGATTTGTTTCTGTGCTATTGTATATATCTGCTTAATTGTTTCAATATGTTCCCTTATGAGAAAATAGCAAAATTCAGTTACCTATAATAAAATTACTTTACTTGACCCAAACTCTGAATGATAATTAAAGAAAAAGAGAGAGAAGCTCCTAAAATAGATGAAATTATTCAAAGCAGGACCCTTTCCTATGTGCTATTTAACCACAAGCAATTCAACTATCCTGAATAAAGATGCTTGACATATATTCCACATCTTGAATATTGGACAATTCCTAGATCTTGGAAAATGTAAATGGTGCTAGATTAAATATAGATACACTTATATAATTTCAAAATAGAGTGTTTGTGTTCTTTGGCCAGATGCCTAGAAATGGAATTGCTGAATCACAAGGTAGATCTATTTTTAATATTCTGAGAGATTTATGTTGTCTTCCATAGAGGCTAAATCTATGAACATTCCTAACATTAGTGTTTAAGTATTCCTTTTCTCCACACCAAGTTGATGGTAATTTCTGAATTTCTGAAAAGACACACTGAATGGGAAAAAATATATATACATACACCTCACATGTAACAAAGGACTAAGATACAAAGATACAGGATATCTATCTATCTATCTATCTATCTATCTATCTATCTATCTATCTATCTATCTATCTGTCTGTCTGTCTGTCTGTCTGTCATCTATTTATCTATCTATAGAGATGATAGAGATAGAGATAGAGATAGAGATAGAGATAGAGATAGATCACTTGTATCACTTGTCTTCCCATTGATCCTCAATTTGCTTGAGTGGGCACCAGTAATGTCTCCATTAGGAGGGAATGAGGTTCATTATTGTTAATATTTTTGGCATTTTGAATACACCACAGGTAGTGCCAGGCTCTGCCGTGGCTCTGGGTTATTCTCAGGGGGCCCAGTCTTTCTCTATGTCAGACCATCAACCCATCAGGGCCCATGGAGCAGAGCCCTGGGTGTAGACAAGTCTGTCTCCTGTCTGCCACCTGCGCACACAGCAGGGCACTGCAATCTCACTTGCAACACTGAGTAATAAATGGTATACCAGCTGGGGTGCTTTATCTTGAATTCCTGGGACTCATCCCTGGCATTCCATATGGCCTCAAAGACTGCTAGCAATGATTCCGCCTACTTCTTCCCAACCGGTGTCCAGCACTTTGGATGCTCCTTCAGCCTCACAAAAGATTTGAGGGGACCGGCAGCCATGTGGAGCAACTTCAGGGAACAGACCTCCACATTAAAAAGCTTATATATCATATATATGTGATATATATATATCACATATATATGATATATATTCATTCTCACCGAATATATATATATGCATATATACGTATATATGAAACTCACAAAACAGGAAAACAAACTCCCCATCACAAAGTTAGAAGGGCTGTACAGACACTTCATCAAAGGAGACATGTAACCAACAGGACATGAAAAATGTTTATTATCACTTAACATTAGGTAAATGCAAATAAAAAAGAGTGAAATATAACCTCATAACTGTAAGAACGGATTATATCCATATGATAGGAATGTTGTAGGAATACTCACTAGACATAAAAATTATGTCTAGGAAATGCTATATGTTCTCAACATCTGCCCCTGATACATACTAGGTCACTCTTTGTTCTAATATGCATATTGTAAAAAGGTTTGTCTCTGCACAAGATTAGGGAGATGGGATGAAATGGTTGTTGAGCATAGGGATGTAAAAAGATGTTTTCTGATATTACAACTGTATTGTAATTTTTTTTACCTAATTGTCATCTAAATAATGATTTTTTATGGTTTGTGACACTGTTTGCTCACTATTGCTATTAGGTGCCAACCAAAAATATGAATTGTGTGTTAGACAATTTTTCTAAGTCTAACAACTTTCACTAACTCTTCTTTATACATTTTTAGATTTGAGTAGATAATTTAAGAACAATATTCATATCTAATTATAGAGATATCATGATGAGCCTCAAAAATAGGAGCTTTACAGAAAGTGGCCTGAATTCTAGCCCAGAACTTTTAGCCATGATTTTTTCTCTTCTTTATAGTGGGAATAAATATATAACCATATACCAATTGCTTGAAATTAATAAATTTATATATAAACACTCTTTAGTGATAGTTTGAAAGTGGCCTTTGTTAGAATGTCTTCCTACCATTGTTGTTTCAACAAGTATCATTGAAGGGAAATTCATAGCATACTCAAATATCCCAAATCTAAATATTGGCCACTTTATTTTGAAGAACAGCTACAACACTTAGCTTATAAAAATCAAAATCTAAACAAGCACTGGAAGATTTACTTGATTTTACATATTTTGACTCATCCACATGAAAACAATCTTTTATTTTTTTTTGGTGGGGGTCACATCCAGCAGTGCTCAGAGCTTACTACTGGTTCTGCACTCAGGATGGCTCATGGTAGGTCCCTGTGGAATCACATGGAGTTCTGGGTATCAAACCTGGGTCGTCCATGCACAAGGCAAGTCCCTACCTCCTGTGTTATGATTCCAGTCCTGAAAATACACTTTTATGCTTTCTATTTCTATAGAGATATGGAATCAAGTTCCTGATGTAGTCCTCCAACATTAGTTATAATAAATACTCTTTCCCGCCTATCACACCTCTCCCCTGATGTGCCTCTGAGCAGGCCTAGTCCTGTAAATCCCAGTCTAGCACTCCATCTGGCACTCTCTGATATGAGTCAGGGTTTACATCTGGTTTGCACTCCACCTTGACTTCCGATGTGGTAGCTGATGAACTGCCATGCCTTCTCCCAGAACCTCTTACTAAATTGATCAATTGCTTAAAGTGATCAAGCCTGATTAATAAACTCCTCTTTTCCTCTTCCCTAGTGATTTTAGTTTAGTTTGAATCTAAACTCACTTTCTGATACCTAAAATGTTCATTTAACAGTCACAATAGGAACTTATCAAATAGAGTCATGCTTTGTTCTACATGCAGAAACACACTATCTCATTTATTTATTCTTTATATTCATGGCTTGAATATTTGAAATTAGTGGTATAAAAGTATTAGCATGCCAAAGAGATACTTATTTTCCAACAATTAAATGATAAGCAATGCACTACGAAATATGAGCTGTTGATTTTAAAGTAGGAAGTAACATCCACATCATGTTAAAAATGTAGTTGCTACTCAAAAGGTTATTTTTTCATAGCAATTTAAATTGTTAACTTAGCTATTGGCTGACAGGACCCACAGAGACACACAGAACCATGATTACAGTTAAAATCAGGGCACTAGGCGTCAGGTACAGCAGTTAAGATTCAACAAGGTAAAAGTGTGAATTAAGGTAGCTTACGGTGTAGTGGGGTGAGGTAGGTGAACCCTAATAATGGGTAAAGGGTGAAAAAAGCCCCATAATTTTACTTGGAGGAGGTCATCAATGGATCAACTCCTAGCATTGGAGGAAAGTCTCTGAGGCACCACTTGGTGCCTTCTTACCTAATAGTTCTTACCTAATAGTTCCAAAATCATCGTTTTATACTGTCCAGGATCTCTCCAGCATGATTTCAAGATCCTTCTCACTCCCTTAGCATGACACCATCCAGTTGTCTGGCTTGCAGGAAACTGCATATTTTCACCTTTTCTCATAACTGATTAATATTCTTCTGTCTGCATAAACCGCAGACTATCTCCTCATCTGTTGCTGGGCACTTGGAAACTTGGATGTTTCCATACTTTACCCTCCACAGTGTTGTTAATTTGAAACTCACCAACAAGATATAAAGTGCCTCTTCTCCCTACCTACCAACAGAAGTGATGCCAAATTCCTTTTTAATTTGCACCAATCTGATAAATGAGAAAAACTACTGTCTACTGCTTTGGTGTTAATAATCCTATTCTACAAATAGAAATAAAGATTTTCCTAATGAAAAACCTAGAAACAGTGACTTGTCTGTCCATCAGCTTGGGACTTCCCAGGTACATTTGTAAAGAATAATGTAATAGCTTTAGAGAGCAAAAAAGATGGAAATTGTCCCATTTTTATATTGGATGGCACGTATGGGTCTAATTGCAGAAAGATGCTAATTTCAATCTTCCAATAATCTTTTTGTTACTGTTCTTCACATTCTGCAGGAAAAGTAAAGGAAAATCAGGGGAGGTCAGTGAACCCAATATCACAGTTATGAAAGATCTCTGTGAACCTGAATTTGACTGAAAAGTACATTCATTACATGAAAAATGTGATTATAAAAAATAATGGAAAGGTACTTTTTTTCATACTATACAATACATTTTGATCTAGTACAATCACTTGAAAATGCATATTTTACTTGACAGTATTTATAAATCATGTGTTTCCCTCTCAGAATAACTTGCAGTGGTACAGAAATGCTTCCACATGCCAGACATTTGTCGGTTCTCCTGATGAGGGAGAGAGAATGTCATCCTGGAGCCTGCTTGCTTGTAATCACTCAGCCACAGCATGAGTAAATTTAGAAATGGTATTCCCACAAAATTAACGCAAATAACTTTCCATTCCTGCAGACCTCACATGACTGATAAAGTTACTTGAGCAATGCATATTACCACAAAATAATGGATTCCAAGACTTCACAATTTAGACTGTAATAAAAATTTGCAAATTAAATATAAGCATTAATTAAACTTCAGATTAAGTTTAATCTGAAGTTAAGTTTAATACTTAGTTTCAACTAAGTATTTCATAAATACTTAGTTGTCTGTAACATCAACTCAACTATTGCACTAGTGATGTGAGCTTGTAAAAAATCTAATTTAATGTAAGAAAATCAATTTTTGCCTACTTTTTATATGTCTGCATATAACTCAAGGGTTGTTTAGAAAAAAACAACCAATAAAATCATGTGTGTATACTATTTAATTTAAGTTATTAAGGAAATGATTGTGCCCCCTCGAGGTGTTGTAGGTATGGTTGTGGTGCTCAGCTGCATCAGCAGGTGGCAGACATGAGTCGGTTTATCTACACTCAGGGCTCTGCCCCGTGGGCCCTGGATGGTTGATGGTCTGACATAATAAAGGTCTGGGTCCTCTGGGATGAATCCAGACCCACAGCAGAACCTGGCAAGCTGCCCGTCATGTATTCAATATACCAAAAACAATAACAATAATGGACCTCATTCCCAACAAATGGAGACATTACTGGCACCCACTAGAGCAAATTGATGAACAATGGGAAGACAAGTGACAAGTGACAAGGAAATGATAATTATGATTAACAGTAATAGGAGAAGTCTAAGGACTTAGTTCTGAACTAACGGTGTGTGTCATTGAAACTCCCATGACTCATGGCTCTGCCTTGCCCTTCTCTCTATGACACTGGGATAGGATATTTTACTTTTAACCCAAATTCTTCCTATATGAAATGAGGGCAATTGAATAGTTTGCAAGATTTCAAAGGTCACAAGGCCCATTAATGTAGTTTACAGACTCTTTCCAACTTCTGAGAATTTTTGACAAATTCGATACTCTATTGTAAGCCAAGAACAGACTGTCCCATGCCTAGTCTTTCTTTAATGTTCAGATTCTCCCACTTCTAATATCCATTCATTCATTTTCAGATACATATTCAGAAGTTTTAGTCTCAAATCTCAAGATAAAAGGCCAATGTGCTTCTATAAGGAATGCTTTCTTGTTAGTCCTCACTGTGAAATATAAATGCCTTCTGGACAAAGATCTTCTTACAAACTATTTTGTTTATAACTAAAATTATAGCATAGGACATTATATTTTATTGTACTTTATTTTATTATGTATATTTTATTACACTGAGTTAGTAGTCTTACACAAATACTTGATTTGATGATATAGAAGGGGCTGAAAAATATTTTAGATATGAGTACTTATCAGTAAATATATTTTCTGGTACACCCTAATCAATAATTGGCTTATCATTTTAAGTTTCATTTCACAGAACAGTAATTCAATATAAACAGTCCCTAAATTAATTTCAGCACTTTTTTTCAAGATCCTGTATTTTTGCATGACTGTAGAAATGTTAAGTGACAGAAAACTCCCAACATATTTCCTAAAGTGGTACTGTAATTATAATGCCCCTCATCTAGGTTGTACAAAATAATGTTTTGCATCATAAACATATTAAATGCCTATAATTTACTAGATATTAAGCCAGATCTTTAGTGAATAAAGAATTATAGAGCTATTTACACTCCTAAAATTTTATAATCAGAGATGTTACCTAAATGCTCAAAATAAGTACACCAAAAATCCTAGTAGTTGGACATGGAGAGGAACATGCTAAGTGAAATTAGCCAGAAGGGAAAATACAGACATAGAATGACTGCATTTATTTGTGGAATATAAAAAAAAATTGTATGACATCAATATCCAAGGCCAGGCAAAATATGGATCAGGAGGTCTTGTCAGTGTGTGAAATCTACTGCAAGTGTGTGGGAGTCAAAGGTTAGGTAAGACAGAAAGGAACAATGTACTAATAATTGTTGGAAATGATAATACTAGCCTAGAACTGAGCATTGAATATAGGCAAAGGGATATACGATAACCTCTAAATGTATGTGTTGCAAGACACAATGTGTAAGAGAAGGAAGAGAGAGAAGAGAGAAGAGAGAGAGAGAGAGAGAGAGAGAGAGAGAGAGAGGAAAAGTGCCTACCATAGAGGCTGGTTGGGGTAGCAGGGGAGGAAATCAGTGGACATTGGTGGTTGGAAATGGCCTCTGTCAGAGGGATGGGTGCTGTAACATTGTATGACTGAAACCCAAATATGAACATCTTTATACTGTATAACTTATGGTGGTATAATAAAAAATGAAAAAATCCAGTAACTGCTAATATAGATATGAAAATCAGAATCAACAGGCATATAAGATAGGATGAATACAATCTTCTATTAGATTGACTTTTCATTAAGGGTAAATTTATTCTGCGAGTGCAGCCAAAGCAGCAGCACAGCACTTAGGACATTTGTCTTGATGTCGCTCCCCGGGTTCAACCGTTGGTTCCCCAAGCCTTCCAGGAGAGATGCCTAGCACAGAGCCAGGATTGAGCCCCGAACACAGCCATAAAAATGCAGTTGTGTGCCCTGAAAAAACATATTCTGAAAGCTTATGCTAGATTTTAAAATATAACACTGAAGATAAAATATAAATATATCTTAACAGATAGACTATATGATAACAGATAAAATGCCTCATTTAAATAGGGGCCATATTCAGAGATACTGGAGATATGGTGCCAATCGATATGCTCCATTCCTCAGTTTGGGGCCTTAGGGCCACTCACACCTGGCTCCTAGGACTGTTTAATTCCAGGGATCAAACTTAGGGCCTCACATATAGCAGGCTTGTATTATATGTATCCCCTGATGTGAAGTATAGAAGTTTTCACATCATATGAAACTCTGTTACCTTTCTTAGCCATAATTGTTCAAAATATATTTGTCCCTTAGTCCACTGTATTCACTTCCATAAAGGTAATATGTGACTTTACTTTTTAATCATTTAAAACATTTCCATTAAAGTCTTGAACAAAATTAGTTGATTGTCAACTGTTGTTGAAAGCACTGTTCTATGCTAGGAGGCTTTGTAGGGGAAAATGAAACAGACATCTTGAAAAACTATTTGCATGTTTATTTTTTACTTCAAGAGCTAACTCATGGGGGAGCAGTAGTGAGAGCAGCAGGCTCCCACTAACACTTCAATTTTGCCTGAGAAATGCCACCTGAGTGAGAGCTGTCAGAAACACCTGGGCTCATGGTGCATCTGATTCTGAATTAACTTTCAATCATTCCGCATTTGGAAAACTTTCACTGTTGCCCAAGGATCACAAGCCCTGGTTCAGAAGCTGTATCAGAGAGGCCAAAACACTGCAGTTGGAGCATGAGCATTTTATAGTGACTTCTATCACTTTAAAATGTAGGTTGGGTGAAATAACTGGAAATTCTATTTCTCCTTTATTATACTGAGATGGCAGCAATAGCACCATATATTGTTACAAAATACTTATGTGAATAAGCATTTACTATGTAATAGGCATAAATCAGAAGTGTGTAAAGAAAATATCTTACTTAGAAGAACAATTTTGCATAATAATTGGCTTGCCTAATGGAAGAGCATGGGAGAGAGAAGGATATGATATGGAGAGAGGAAGTGTTATGGAGAAGGTAGAGTTAGAGATGAAAGAAAAGGCCAAGAAATAGGAGAAAACAAACTATTTACTCATGACAGTTCTCGGCAGTCTATGAAAATAGTCATTTCCATGCATTTTAATAGACTAGGTTGTTAGTCCAAGAAGCCATCTTAAGAAAGCAAGAAACAAAAAATGGTGCCCTGTGGTTTCTAAGATAACAGACTATGCAGTGCACGTCCCTTAAGGCATATGTTAAAAGGAACATCCTATAGCTTGGCGCTCTAAAGTCAACATGGATGGAAGATTTAGTTCCCAGAATCTCACTCTCTGACTACTCAATGAGATGCTAATATGTGACCAGTGTTTCTGAGCCTTTGCCCAACTGTAGCACCCTTCCAAACTGGTTTGCTTCCTGTGGCCCCTACTCAGGTACTCACGGCACCTACCCATTCCCCCAACCCCCTTGCCCAGTGCCAGACCCTGCTTTTGCCCCAATTTAGGCTTTTATCATCTGTCCCCACTTGGAATATCCTGGGGCCACAAGAAGCCATAGCCCCTGGTTGAGAAATGCTGATAAATGCCATTAGAGTTTGTAGATAAAATTGAAACTTCAAGTCTGATATTGAGATCTTTAAGACTGGAAATTGAACTCCCATTTGACCCAGCCATACCACTCCTGGGAATCTACTCTGGGAAACCAAAAATACGCAGCAGAAACACCATCCCTACTTTTATGTTCATAGCAGCATTATTCACAATAGCCAGAATCTGGAAGCAACCAGAGTGCCCGAAAATCGATGACTGGATAAAAGAAGCTTTGGTACATCTACACAATGGAATACTATGCAGCTGTTAGGAAAAATGAAGTTATAAAATTTGCCTATAAATGGATGGACATGGAGAAGATTATGTTGAGCGAAATTAGCCAGAAGGAGAGAGACAGATACAGAATGACTGCATTTATTTGCATGGCATAAATATATAGGTACATATTATGATACCAATATCCAAGGTCAAGTGAAACATATATCAGGAGGTCTTGTCAAAGGTGGAAATTATCACAAACGTGTGGGAGTCAGAGGTTAGGTAAGACAGAAAATGGAACAGGGTGCTAATAATTGTCGAGGGTACTAATGCCAACCTAGAACTGAGCATTAAATAGAGGCAAAAGGATACACATGACAACCTTTTGGTGTATGTTCTGTAATCCATAGCCTGGAAGGGAAGGAAAAGAGAAAGAGAGAGAAAGGGAAAGAAATAAAGAACCTGCCATGGAGGTGGGCTGGGGAATGGGGGAGGGAACCGGGGATGTTGGTGGTGGGAGATGGGCACTGGTGGAGGGACGGGTGCTGGAACACTGTATGACCGAAACCCAAACATGAACTTTTTTAATTGTATATCTTTTTATTTGTATATCTCACGGTGGTATAATAAAATACTTAAAAAAAACTCCAAAATTGGGGCCGGAGCGATAGCCCAGTGGGTAGGGCGTTTGCCTTGCACGTGGCCGGCCTGTGCTGGCCTGGGTTCGATCCCGGCATCCCATATGGTCCCCCAGCAACGCCAGGAGTAATTCCTGAGTGCAGAGCCAGGAGTAACCCCTGAGCATCGCCGGGTGTGACCCAAAAAGAAAAAAAAAAAAAAAGAAAAGAAAACTCCAAAAAAAAAAAAAAAAAAAATTGAAACTTCACAATATGAAGAACAGCTTGATGATTAGGAAACCTGAATCTTGCAATGTGAGTCTCTAAAGCAGAAAGTTTGTTTTCCCAGATGGATTCAAAGAGATGTGTGTTAGAATCAAACTGAGAAACTGAACTAAGTAAAACCCAACATTCCAAGTGTTAGAAATCCCATGCAATGTTGTTTGCTCTCACATGTAGAAGCTGCATGACAAAAGCAGATTTCTCAGGGCTCAAATCAAACCTGGAAATGATGCGGGAAGTCTTAGAAGCAAAGCAAACTCCCTGGTTTGCAGATTGCAACAATATGACCCTCACATAGAACTTTCAGAAAGTGAGTTCTGCCAAGAAGCTGAAGGCATATCTTCATTTTGAGGCTCCAAAAAGAAAGACTCATGCTATCTTGAATTTTGCATTGTGAGCTCGCCCCTGGACACACAGTCCAGTCAGAAGGACAATGTGCTTCCAGTATATGTCAAGTCATTAAGTGTGTGCAGATATAGGCAACAAAAGAAATGTATCAAAGTAAATTTTTGCTTCTGGGCTGCAAGTAAAAATAAGAAAATTATCACCCAATTTGCTGTAATGTCAAATATAAAATCGTTTTCCCCTCAATTCTCAAAAATTCATTCTAAATTTTATGTTTCTAATCTCATATATACATGAGCTCAAAAAAGACTTGATTTTATTCCAAAATAATCACCACATTAGTTCTGTTCTAGTTGTTTATGTAGCTATAAGCATAATTTTACTCATTAGAGGAGGAAGCAATTGCTTCTCGATAATTTTACTGAATCAAACATAAATATTTTATACGATACCATCATCACTGTCACTGTCACTGTATTCCCGTTCATCATCGATTTGCTTGAGCAGGCATCAGTAACATCTCCATAAGTCCTGTCTAAGCTAGTAGAGCCCAAGGGCATCTGCTTGCTCCAGAAACATAAAGAGCCTCAAACCATGCCATCAGGTCATGGGTATAGGTATATAATTGTTATTGGTATTTGGCATATCATACGACATGGGTATCTTGCCAGGCACTGCTGTGAGGGTGGCATACTCTTGTCACCTCTGATCTCCAGCGTTTATTGATGAACCGCGCAGCATCAAGCGGCTGCACGAGCCAGGCTGTGATAGGCTCTTCTGCTGGATGGAGTTCTGATTAAAGGGAAGTCCAGATGTGGAAAATGCGGCCCTCATGGAGTGTGGGGGGGTCATCTGGCTTCTTGTGAGATCTGCTGGGGTGGTGGGCCAGGGCTAGAACCCGCCATCCCTTCCGGGTGCCTCGTGGGCGACTGGGCAGAGACAGCCAGTAGCAGCCCTGCCCCATATCTGTGAGTCTCTGGATCAGCATACCTAAGCCAGATTTGTAAAAGACTGCTGCAGGGTGGGTCTAGATGATCCAGGCTGTGATATGCTTTTCTGCTGGGTGGAGTTCTGATGAGAGGGAAGTCCAGATGTGGAAAATAGCTGCCCTCATGGCTGGGGGTATCGTCTAGCTTCTTGTGAGGCTCTGCTGGGGTGGCGGGCCAGGGCTAGAACCAGCCATCCCTCCCGGGTGCCTCATGAGTGGCTGGGCACAGGGAGAGCCGGTAGCAGCTCTGCCCCATGTCTGGTTCATAACATGGAAGCAAATGTTCCTTTTCTCCTCTTTAAAAAAAGTTTACATTAGGGGTCGGAGCAATAGTCCAGCGATGAGGGCATCTGCCTTGCACACAGCTGACCGGGTTTGATCCCCAGCATCCAATATGGTTCCCGAGCACTGCCAGGAGTAACCTCTGAGTGTCACTGGGTGTGAGCCCCAAAAGCAAAAATAAAATAAAACCCCATTGCCTTGGGGAAGGCTATGAAAGGTAACAACACAAATGTAAGACTAATTTTGTTAAGGCTCTGCAATGAGAAGAAAATGCTTTCTAGATAAAATTTCTGTCTGCAAGTGAAGGTACTATTTTACTATTGGAAAATTAAACACAAGCCCAGGGTGGACTCTGCATGCTCTGCTCACTGTCTGCCTTCAGCTTCTCACTCGCCAAGTCAGAGTTAACTCGAAGCGAGAGTTAACTCGTTCAGCTCAGCTCCACGGAAAGCTTTTTTTTTTTTTTGCTTTTTTTTTTTTTTTTGGGGGAGTCACACATGGCAATGCTCAGGGGCTACTCCTGGCTCTGCACTCAGGAATCACTCCTGGCGGTGCTCAGGGGGATCATAAGATACCACCATATCTTAAAATAATTCAATAGAAATAAATGGAAATGCATTGTGTTTCAAAGCTACAGGAGTCAAACAGCAGACACTAAAATATGTGCTTCCTTAACTGGGCAAAAAGCAATGTGATTCATCTTGTATAACATATTGTATAACAATTGTTAAATCTATTGTATATAATGATGTGGATGGTTCCTTTTAGTTATCTGTGTAAGAGTGCTATATTATTTTTGTCATATTCTACTCTCCTTCGGCCCTATAAAGGCATTTTATCTATACGATTATTCTTGGCTTCATTCTTTGGAAATAAAACAAGCAAAAAAAAAAACCAAAACAATGCCTGGCATCCATAGCCTTTGGTGCTGCGTCCTAAATACAAAAGCAGGCCAAGCAGTATTAGATCAATTTACATTTCAGTAAACTGAAAGAGACGCTGTTTGTACGCATTCGGCATAATTAGTTAGTAAAACATTGTTTGATGAGGCATAATAGAATAGTTAGAAAGACTTATTTTTATTTATTTTTAAAAAAATATTTTATTATACAATTACAAAGATGTTCATGTTTGGTTTTCGAATACAGTGTTCCAGCACCCATCCCCCATCAGAGCCATTTCTTTTTTTTTTTTTTCTGAAACAACATGTGAAAGAATTTTTATTTTTTTTTATTTTTTTTTAACATTTTATTATACCACTGTGAGATATACAATTACAATGCTGTTCACGCTTGGGGGTTTTGGTCACACAGTGTTCCAGCACCCCGCCCTCCACCAGTGCCCCCCAGCCACCACCCATGTCCCCAATTCCCTCCCCCTCCCACATCCTGCCTAAATGGCAGGTGAAAGACTTATTTTTAAATCCTAAACTTTGTTTTCTTAAAAGGGGAATTAACATTTAAAAGGAGTATTTTACTCATCTGCTGACTTCTAGACCAAGATGTTGCATTGATACAATGTAGATGGTTTCCAATTATTTCAAGGGCCCTGCAAATACTGTCCTTCTAAGGAAAAATCATGGTACAAGTAATTTACTATGAGATTCCTATGAATCAAAAAATCGGCTACTTGGAAATATTTCTTTTTCACTTAATTTTTCTTTAAAAAATATTAACGTCCTTTATGGGAGACTCATTTTGGTACAGAAAATAATACAAACAAATGATACCCATGGAGAGTGGAGATAAAAAATTAATATCAGATAAGGAGTTGTGCATAGAGATAGGTACTAGCTATGCAGGCATGAGACTGACTTGAGAGAGTAAGTCATGGTGATAAATACGGGTGAGTGAAAGTTTCTGTCTTGAAGGCAGAAAAAGACTTAACAATAAGTATGCTAAGAAAGATGAGGGGCCGGAGCGATAGCCCAGAGGGTAGGGTGTTTGCCTTCCATGCGGTAGGCCCATGCCAGCCGATTCAATCCTCCGGCATCCCATATGGTTCCCCAAGCACCTCCAGGAGTAATTCCTGAGTGCAGAGCCAGGAGAAACCCCTGAGCATTGCTGGTTGTGACCCTAAAGAGCAAAGAAAAAGAGAGATAAGACAGATATAAGCAAAGGCTCCATTATCTCTGATCTTTAAGCATTACCAAGATTTAGAACCAAAAAAAACTATAGTGAAATTAGTCCAAGGGAGACAGATTAACACAGAATAATCTTTCTCATATGGTTACTGGAAACAAAGAACTTAAGAACTGTTATTCAGTAGGAAACATGCCACTTGACGGAGGGCTTAGGGGTCATGACAAAGAGGGGCTGTGTCTATGTGAACGTAAGTGTTCACCAGGAGGAAGGGGTGGTGTTGAAAGGCGTTAAAGTGTTAAGTATGAATCAGTGACAATACTGAAAGCCACAGTGCCAAAGTTTATTGACAGGCATTTTTCTTTAAAAAGTGCCTCTTGTAGAAGCAGACTAGTATCTAGGAAGCAAATGGGGGGTGGGAGTGAGGCACAGTTGGACAGAAGTGGACACTGATGAAGAGAGCAGTGTGGAAACATTGTGTGCCTGAAACTCAAGCATGACTGACTTTGTCATTTCATGGTGCTTAAAAAAAAATCAGTGAAAAAATATGAACTGATGCTTGCAAGTTTAATATCTGACTTACCCCTGATGACCAAGGGGTAAGGAACTGGTATAAAAAATAGAAGTAAACATTCTTAAAAAGGACACGTGTTAGATTACGAATAACAGTCCAAATGAGGAAGATAATGATAATATAGAAAAGTGTGGAGGTTGGAAGATGCTAGAAAAACTAAACTATTTTGAAAAATGGGTTGATGGGAGTTGCTCACTAATTCAAAAAAAGGAGGAAAATAAAACATTTCAGATAGGCTCTATGTGTAATTTAGCCCGTGGAACTGGGGAAATGCAATAATCACTTAAAATGAAACATCATGACTTTTCAGAAAAGGAGTTTAGTTCTGCTGAATTTGATATGGGTATCAGGCAACCAGATGAAGAGATCATGTTCAAAATTGGATATAAGCATCTGGAATTTATGGAGGGGTGGGGAATCTGTGACTTGAGATATAAATTTAAGAGTCATTAACCTTTAGATGATATTTAAAATGATAGGGCTAGGTGCATGACTTAGAAAATAACAGACAGAAATGAAGCTTACTCAGGAGACATGAGAGCATTTAAAGTATTGGGAAGTTGAAACACCATTAAGTAGGAAAGAAACCACCAGAAAAGTAGGAGAAAAATAGGAACCTGTGCTTCCCAAATCAAAGTGAGTAAAGAACATCAAAGTAAGAGCAAAGAACTAAATGAAATGTTTTTGAAGGTGAAATTGGCTTTGGCCAGAACTTTAATTGGGCCAATTCTAAAATTCTAATTAAGCAAATGCAAGGACAAAGTGTAAAGGGAGAGACAGATGTTGAGAGAAAACTTTGAGCGCAACTACAGTCAAACGGTATGGAGAACCTGTGGTAGAGATTTGGCAGGGAGTAATTAAGGGCTAGGTTGCAATGACAGTCAACAGGAATCTCGACAAATATCAGGTTAAGTAATTTATGGGAAGTAAATGGGCTATTGCTAGGATAACTTTAAATGTAAGAAAGTTTCAATTTCTAGAGAACACACTGGAAGTTTTGAGGAGTTAGGGAGAAGAGTGAAATCAGATTTGTTTATGGATGCTTAGAATCATGAAAATACAAGCTCAGATGATGAAAAAAATACCCAAGAATTCACAAGAAGACACTTGGACTTTTTGTTAAGATCAAGGTAAACATGTTTTATGGCATGATAATGCCAAACGCTGCTATCATTTCAAAAAGAATGAATCCAATTCTCCATTTGGGGCCAGTTTCCTGGTCAGTTTAAGGACTTCTGACTGGAAAGGGTTTCTTGGAAGCTATTCAATATGCTTTGCTGAAAATCATTATGTCCTGAGTCTCTATTCTGACTGCAATACCATATTGATATCATGGTACTCATACAATATTGATATCATGGTATATGTCACTCCTATGCTATATAGGAAGGAAAAGAGCAAGGTAATACACAAAATAAAATAACGATTATTTTGTTTGTATATATTGGAAATGCATCATAGAAGCAAGGTTGTCAAAGTGGAGAGAAAGAGGTGTGTAATTGAAGTGGGGTGAATAAAACAGGGGACACTGGTGATTTGTGGCAGTTCTGGTGTGGCAATATATTCTGAAAAAGCCAAAGCATGAAACCCAAGAACAGACAGAGGCATGAATCCAACCCCGGTATGAAAAACTAAATCATATGAAAGTGGGCATGGGGTGTGCATGCATGCACACACATACACACACTGTCTTCACTAAATAATGTATTCTGCATTTTCCATGCTCACGTAATGCTGAGCAAGATGGTGCTAACTTCCTTTCTCCTTAGTGTGACCTGTTTTATCTTAATAGGCCCAAATAAACTTCAAGATCTACCTATAGAATAAAATCTTGCTACAGTCATTATCTCTGAAACCTACCAAATTTGGCAATTTTATTCTGATTTTGAATTGCTCTTGGAAGACTAAATCCCAAATAGCACCTGAACACTTTATAGTCTTTGTATTGGAACTCTATTTAAAACTTCCAGGAGCCCTTTACTTTCCTATTTAGTTGGGTAACAAAGTCAGTATCTTAAGATCTGTGAGATGTCATGCTTATGATTTCTCTAAGCACTATGGTTCTTACTTGTCTATAAAATTTCTGCAACTCGGCAATTCCACTGGATAATAAAGTGGGATGAAATACTGTCTAGGGATTCTGGTTTATAAATAAAGAGACATTCATCTGACTTTCCTCTAGCTCCTGTGAGAAAACTAACTCAACAGTTTAAAATAGTCCCTCCAGGTATCTAATCCTTAATAAATTGACTTAAGAGATTCCCTATAAGGAATAATAACTGCAAAGAGACAGGATTGCTTAATTTAGGTAGGCTTAATTGCTTTTATGACCACAATTCCAGAAGGAAAAAAAATAAACATTCAAATATTCATGAAATAATTCATTGGCTCTTTGGAAAAATAATTTAATGCTTATATTAATCCTGAGGCTTTAAACTAGTTTTCAAGAGTATTGAGAGTTGAGTCAGGACTGATAGCAGTAGCTCTTAATTATAAGAACTGATATATGTACACAATGATATATAAGAGGTAATATGATATTCATTTTAAAAACTAAAAATCATGTTCTTAAGCAGACCCTTAACATTTTCTGTTATGGTTCTAAGAGATCATGACTATAATGAAGACAGAAAAGAGTAAGCTGGTCAATTCAAAATTATGAATCTGCCATCATTTTTTAAATCAAAAAGAAAACTTACAGCATTTCAACACATATGATCTTATTCTCTAAAAATGGCAAAGAATTTAATGTGTTGACTTACATGGAACAGAAGCAGGAAACATTTGTAGTAAATTGGATGTGATCCAGACCACAATGACCTCAACTGAAATTGAAAAATTCACAGGAGACTGATTACAGAAGTGGGAAGTTAAAGATATGGAAATTATACTTGATAGACATGACACAATTTTAGCTAAGAATGAGAGCACTGAAAGGCATAAAAATGGAAAATGATGGCATGGAAACAAGCAAGAAATATTGGCATCAAAGACTTTTTTCCAGAAATTGGAATATCTTTTAATTGAATAAAAAACAAATTTTTGACACTAATTAATCATCGAAAATTATGTTGACTCTCCAAAATGTAACCCTTTCGAAATTATCAAAAATTTTTCCAATAAAATTAAATAAGAAACACTTTAATACCTTTCTTTACCTGGAAACTATACTGCAGAATACTACAGAGTGGAGAAAGAAAAGAAATTTGTTCACAAGTTAACATCATTTGAAAATCTTAGATGTTATAAATACTTTCAATATTTGTGTGCTGAAGAAAAGGTGAATTTAGGCTTATAACTCCTGTAACAAAATATTTTCTAATGCTTTCAACTCACTCCCCAAATATCACTGGCAAATGTGTCACAATTCAGGGAAAAATCTTCCAACTTCTCCATTCTTCCTTTATGTATTGAGCACTCTAACATTTCTATACATAAAGGAAGAATGGAGAAGTTGAGAGTTAGAGTGCTCAATGCTTCATTAATAAACCTTCTCTATTTACTCTCTACACAAATAATGATTTTCTCAGGTAGATTTGAAAGCCCTAAATATGTCTGATTTTCTTGTGTACAATTGTATACAAAAGTCTACCCAATTATTCAAAGATTGAAATAAAGTAGATATCTCAGGGTTGACATAGCCAAAACAGAATTATTTCTTGATTACAACCAGTCATTTCTGAGATTGTCCTCTTTTAACAGAATGCATCAAAATCCAATTTTTTATGATATGAGACTGGGATTTACTTATTTTGTATTACTTTTTCCCTCAGACTCCAGAGCCCAATCATTTGCATGTCTAATTATATCTAACCCAAATCAGTGTATAAAAAATTCAAATCCATACTATTACTTCCTAGTTTAATCTTTCTTGCCCCACTGTATAATTCACTGACACTTAGGGAAACAGTTACTGTGATGAAAATCAAGTTTCACTGATTTCAGTTTCTGCCCTAAGATTTAAAAATTAAACCTTTGTTCAAGTTATTTCCAGAAGCATTGAAGTGCTAGAGACTGTAGAAATAATACATACGATAATTTCTAATTTACCAATATTTATAAAGAATTTAATAATGAAAGCACTGTTGAAATCATTTTGCAACTATTACATGTTTAATTCTCATAGTGACCTTTAAGAAAATGCTATTATTGCTCAAATTAAGTTTCGGAGATGGAGAGAGTGAGGCATAAAGGGATTCAGGGAATATCCCACAGGCACACAAATTCAAGACTTGAGCCTACGCATTCTGCTTGGAATTCCAGGCATTTCAACATGATGTCATGGTCTCACTATACTGCCAAACACAGTACTCTTTAGAGCAGTAGATCTACATAAATACTTTAAGTAAAAGATATGACATGTTTAGATTTGTTTGAGTTAAGTTTGGCAGCAGTGTGGTTGAAACACTCAAAATTTATATAAATGTGCCATTAATGGTATAGAACTTGATATTCATTTCAGATGTACCACATGATTCCATATTGTTGTGCATTGAAAATTATCACCAGAGAGAATTAGTTAATATCCATCAGCATGCAGAGTAACATTTGGGGTGAGAGTCTGTGCTAGAATTTGAACCCGTGTGCTCACACAACCTTTGCCAGTAATCTACTACAGAGTCATACTTCTAGCCCAATTTTCTTATGATGAGAACTTTTAAGATCTGTCTCTCAGGAACATTTAAGAGATTCTATCCAACAGCATTTTTAACTGCAGTCATCAAGTTTTATATCACATCCCCATGACATTTATGAACACAAGTTTGTACCCTTCACCATATATTCCTACTGTGCATCCACCCACCTCTGACAACAGCCATTCATTCCATAAGTGTTTATACAAGTTTGATGTTTATTGCGTTTTATATATTCCACATCTATAAGTAAGATAATTCAGTATTTATCTTTCTCAGGCTTAGTATAGTACCAACAAGGGCCATTAATTTCTTAGCAAATGCCAGATCTCATTGTTTTTATTTCTTTTATTGGAAAAATAATATTCCACAATGGAATATTATTCCATACTCAACTTTAGTATCACTGTATCACTGTCTTCCGTTGTTCATCGATTTGCTCTAGTGGGCACCAGTAACATCTCCATACATCCTGTCACAAGCAAGTGTAGCCTAAGGGCATCTGCTTGCTCCAGGGACTGGAAGAGCCTCAAACCATTCTTCAGGTCATGGAATTGAGGTCCAAAAAATGTTACTAGTTTTTGGCATAACAAAACTTTAATAAAATGTATGCAAATATATGCATATATTATTTAATGTGTATGTGAAACATATCACACTTCACCTATTCATCACTGGTGGACAGATTATAGCAATAACTTATGTTACCAATGATGCTGAAATGAATATAAGATTCAGATGTCTTTAAGGACAACTCACATTTAGATTTGGGCAGGGGGAGGTCCTAGTGCAAAAGCAACTGGCTGCAAGTCTGACTCTGCAGATGCAGTGCCTGAACCACCACCCACAAGTGCTGGATGCTGTGCTGGAAGCTTGGCCCTGAGACCTCTGGTGCTGGAGTGTGTCATCTGTGGTTTGCCGCAGTGAGGAGCGTGTGATCACCATCACCGAGGTGTGTGTGACTCCTTCTGCCTGCTGGGCTCTGAAACTCAGCCCCACAGCCAGAATATTCAATTAGGGTGTGGATGTGTATGGCTCTGCTGGGCAGGGCAACAGCAGCAGAAGAGGGAAAGGAAGGAGGAAAAACATTTAAATGCAAAAAATCTTCTTAATTTGGGATATAATGAAAGTAAAATAGTTTTTAAAGGAAGGGGAATGAAAACCAGCCTTTTTGGGCCAGAGCGATAGCCCAGCGAGTAGGGCATTTGACTTGCACGCAGCCTTTTCCAGCCCGAATTCAATCCCGGCATCCCATATGGTCCCCAAGCACCTCCAGGAGTGATTCCTGAGTGCAGAGCCAGGAGAAACCCCTGAGCATCGCCGGGTGTGACCCAAAGAGAAAAAAAACAGCCTTTTTCTTTTCTTTTTTTCATTTTGAAGCATGATAATTTCCAATATTGTGAAGGACAGAGTTTCATGCATACAATGGTCCCACATCAGATGGTTACCAATGAGCAGCATTCTATTCTTTTTAAAAAATATTTACTCAGTACCCACTTGACAGAAAACCTGTACAGAGTGCTAGGCAACAGGATACCCAAGTCCATTCTCGCTGATATTAAACAGGCAGGTGGGCCTGGGGGGCAATAAGCAATTAGAAAACTATGTGTAATACCAATAAATGCTATGAAGAAAACAAGATGAGATGGTTAATAGTAGTAAATACAAGGCAAGACCGTCTATGGGAGAAAAAACTGTTTAGAAAACAATAAGGCAGGAATATAATCACTGCTTCCAAGGCTCTAATGAAAGCCATGCTGTTTGGACACAGTGTCCCAAGGAGATAATGCATTGGTCCCTAAAAGCATCTGGGTGCATTTAGGATTCTGTACAATATGAAGTTTTAGAAAGCACAATGAGGAATTTTCAGTTGATTATTATACACAATAAGAAACCTTTGCAGGGTTGGATTAGAAAAGTGATCTTTATGGTTTGAAACACAGGTAAGACTCCAGACTATAACAAAATTGATTATGTATCAGCTACAAGTCCACTTTTTCTGATTCACATTTTTAACACTTTGGAATCTGGATGAAGAAACAAGCTATGGAAAAGAAGCACTGTGCCACTAGCTGATGTCTTTTACGTGCTGACACATAACGCTTTCAGTCACATACTAAGAGCAAAGTCACCCAGCAGAGTCAAAGCAGTGGGACACGAAAGTTTGTGATCCTTTATGAGTAGGGGCGATGGATATTCGGGAAAAGCAGAAGAATAGGCTGCAATTATGGCTGCTCCGCCAAATCTAGCACTAAAATTAGATGTTGAGTGGCAGCTTTGACCCAGTTACAAGCAATCTAGGCAAAAAGTTGACCACAGCCATCATGACAGAGAATGATAGTGAGGAAAGAAAGGGAAAAAAGACAGGTTCAGGCTGGGTGGTGACAGCCACCATCAAAGAATTTGATGATGGATTGAATGAGAGCAGGATTGTGAGGACAAAAATGAGTGAAGGCTGACTCCTATGTTCGAAAGGGAAGCAAGAAACAAACCGGCTTTTGATATTTCCACCATCCAGACAGTAACAAATACTTTGGAACTAGCTTGAACTACTCCAGCTGTCTCATTACCAATGTCAAAACTTGACCCCTTTCTCATCTTCAGCAATAACAAGTGCTATAAATGTTAAATCATCAAACCTTTTGCAATTATTAAGATATTATTTTAAAGATCAAAGACTATCATGATTAGTTAATAAGAAAATAAAGAAGTATGTCTACTCTGAAAATCACACTCAATGAATTAACCAAACAAGATTTTAAGATCCCTGTAGTTTAAGGTAAATATAGAGAACAGCTTATCTTGTCACTGACCCCAGAAACCGGACTTAGGCTCCAAAGCTACCTGATGCATATGTTTCAAAGAGTAAAAATAATAAAACAACTATTAGCAAATGTAGAGTAAAAAAGATGCATTCATATAATTCTAGAGGTAGCATTCTAGAATATATTCTGATGGTAAATAAAAAACTGTGAAAGTTGTGTTTTATTTTAATTCAATGAAACCTGGATAGAAATCTTAGACAAGTAATTTGAAGTTTAAACAAAGTTTTATGAACAAAAAACTTTTCTTATAGTACACTATGACATCAATTATAAGATTTCAGTGTTGTCTATTAATAAGTTGGTCACTATGAGCATACAGAACTATTATATTAATATTAGTTATCTATTAAAATGAATAGTTTATTAATACAAATGTTTACTATAGCAATCATTAGCAATAAATATAATTTGGGAGTGTAAACATATGGTAAAAACATCCTTATACATTATTTCAATTTTTTAAGGCCTCTTAAGCAATGTCTGATAGTACAGTTCTAGGGATCAAACTTTGGTTTGATCCCTACAAAAAAGGGAACTAACTCATTAGGCTTCTTTCCTAATCACAAGTGATATCTTGTAAATACTTCCCTGTGTTTAGCCATCCTATGTCACAACTGTGTCAATATATGGTCCCCCATATACCACTAGAAGTGATTCCAAGCACAGATTCCTGAGCCTGGCTGAATAAGGCACATAATGAAAAATAAAGATTTGTTTTCAGTAGAGACATTATGGCAACGCTTAATTAATTTTTATTCATGTTATATATTTTTAACATAAATATTTATTTATGTTTAGAATATTAGCTCATGTCTAGGATGTAAATAATTTTAAAAGGAATACAAATGAAAGTGAAGACTCATGGAATATCTCACTTTTCATTCTGAATAGATTCATATTTTAGAGATTCAACTGATTATATGGAGATAATGATGTACAGCAAGAAAAAGTCAAAATATGTGAAGATAGCAAGTATTCTTCAAATGATAGGCAGATCTCATCTCCAATGTAATTGTTTTTCAGTAATTTTTTCTAAGGATTTATTTAAATGACATACTGTGTTGTTGGATGACAGATTTAGCTAATCTGGGGGCGTAGCTGTTTTGCCCACTCATAGCTTAATCTACTTAAGCCAAGGTTCATTCTAATGAGATCTCTCTTCTATGTAAACACTGCTAGAGGGTGTGGCAATTACAGAAGTCACCTTGACTCTGAATAACTTCCGACATATACATGTACTAAGACTTCTATGTTTTCTAGATTGGGCACAGCTCCTCTTTATCCCCACTGCACCCAACGTGGGACAGTTAGAGTTTTCCAGGAGACTACCACCCCTGGCTATGTTGAGACTATAGGAAGGATCATACTAGTTTCATCACCCTGGTGCAGATAATAAATAAAAAGACCTTGTGGGTACCATCTAGATTACATGAAGCTCATGAAATTAAGATGTATTACTTTATATCAGCCCTCTCCCTCTCTCTCTCCAGTGTTCTACATAAGAAATAATCTCAGAAGAAAAGATTAGTCCTTTGTTTGTACCTGTAATAAATAGGGTGTAGCACTACCCTTCTACAATCTGTTTAGGGTTCTTTGTTGACACCTTCCTGTCACCTCCCTGAGCCTCCCTGGATTACTTCCGTGTATATAAGAGGGGCTGACTTGAGGCCCCTTTGCTTTTTGGCTTTTGCTCCTGGGCCATTTGCTCCTTCTTTTGGGTAGGACTCCTCTTGAGTGAGATCCTTTTTCTTTGGTGAGAGACTTAGGCTCTTTGGCATGGTCTAAGTTCGGACCAGAGCTAGAGTTATTTCATTATATTGGATTGCTGAGGAAGAGCTTTTGTACTATTAAAAGGCCTTTTTGGAACTGTGCTAGATTCATGAGTTTTCATCCATTCTTCCGGCATCCTCGGAGGTAGAAGAAAACTTCTGTCCTGACACTGTCGGGGACCCCAGCAGCATCCCCAACACTGTGTTATATCAATAAGGTTGTACCATTAAATGTTATATGAACATTTCAGTCAATGTATTAATATTTCTGGCTTGTGAAGATAAAATATATCATAAACTGGAAAGCTGAAACAATAGGTCTGAGAGGACAGGTTTCTTTCTTAGGCCTCTCTCTTGGACTGTGGGTGTTAATCCCCCAAATATTTACTCACATTACTCTGTTCATATACACACAAGTGATAGAAAAAAAGCTTCTGGTGGCTACTCTTATAAGGTCACTAAACCACTCATAGGGGCCACCCTCATGACTTAACTACCTTAATTACCTCCCATCATCCCATTTCCTAATATTATACATAGGTAGTTAGGTTTTCAAATCATATGTCTGACACTAGGGAAACAGGAAACACAATCCATAATAACTGGGAAGTGTGATAAAGACTTTTCTACAAGGTGTATGAATCTTAGAATTCAATCTAACTGGTAGAATTCTCACTTTCAGTAATTTCTTCCAGTGTTAAAAGTGTTGCTTTAGAAAGGTTGCTGTCACCTATGATGGATATTTGGTCCATGAGTCTTACATTGAAAAGCCAATCTCAAGCCCTGTTCATCAGAGTTCCACCCTATAGCAAAGCCCATTTCAAGCCCAGGTATGCTTGACCCAAGATTCAGACACACGAGGCAGAGCTGCTACTGGCTCTCCCTGTGCTCAACTAATCATGAGACACCCAGGAGGGAAGGTGGGTTCTAACCCTGGCCTGCCATCCCAATAGAGCCTCACAAGAAGCCAGAGGAACCTCCAGGCCATGAGAGCAGTCATTTTCAACATCTGGACTCCACAGCTCGTCAGAGTTCCACCCAAGAGAAAAGTCGATTTCTCCCCATTGCAGTTCATCAGTAAATAAATGCACGAGATGAGAGTCTACTACTGAGAGTATACCACCCGCACAGCAGAGCCTGACAAGCTACCCGTGTCATATTTGATATGCCAAAAACCAGTAACAATTATAGACCTGATTCCCATAACTTGAAGGAATGGTTTGAGGCTCTTTGTGTTCCTGGAGGGAGCAGATGCCCTTGGGCTATACTAGCAGGAGACAGGATATATGGAGATATTACTGGTACCCGCTCAAGCAAATCGATGAACAGGGGAAGACAAGTGATACAAGTGAGACTTAACTATCACATGACCCCTAATGATTGTGACATCGGGGCCATATTTGAGAAATAGACATTTTGCAAAGCTATGGATGGATAAATATGCCAGATATGCCAAACAATTATCCCACTGAAGATGTTCTAGAACCTCTGTTGAGGGCCCCCCCTCTCTCTCCCTATCTTTCTCTCTCCCTCTCTTTCTCTCTCTTGCTCTCTCTCACTTGTTCTCTCTCTCCCTCTCCCTCCCTCTCTCTCCCTCTTTCTTCTTCAGAAGCTAAGGCAACAAGTTTTCTAACATTTCTTCTGAGCATGATTACAAACCAACAGATCCACTTCCTTCTATCAAATTTTTCTAAGTCAGAATGTTTAGAGTCAAATACTATATTTCTCCTGGCTGTGATACCACACAGAACTTCTTTAAAACTATTAATTTAGTTATTCACTGCAAGCTCAAAGAAGTGAGAGGAGTATTTTTTTCTTAAAATAGGAAGAAAATAGCTCAATATGAATTAACACCTAAAACAGAGGGATAAAGTATTTCATATTGGATTCAGCAATAAGGGAAACATTGCTAACTTGAAGAGAGAAGTTTGATTAGGACTGTACTGGAAGACAACGTGTAATTAGTTGAGATTTAAGTAAAAACCATAAACTAGAAATAACTAAAAAATGGAAGAAATAGGACTATGAAATAAAAGTGCTAAATAGAAGAAAATTGAGGGTTCATAGGAAAAATACTCGAAAAATTTATCAGTCATTTGATTTCATTTGGATATAGATCATATACTTATTAAAATCATAATACCTCAAATGCAGATGTTTGTACAACTCTTAGAACTGTCATCATTTTTGTTCAAAATAACTGTATTTTAAATGAGTAGATTCAGAAAATAAACATTTGGTAATAACTCACTCTCTACAGCAAAATGAAAAGGACCATTTTTCAAAAGATGAACCATCTACCTAACTGTCCCTTCAAAGATATTGCTTTACCAAAGGAAGAAACAATATCTCTAAATATTAATGATCAGGTGTTTATAGAGTTTTCCCTGAGGGGTTACCCTAACACTCCGCCAATATGGATCACCCTAGAATATGATGCACTTATGTCCTTTCAACATCTATATCAGTCTCTCCTGGGACTCCAAGTGGTCACTATCAATCTTCTATCACTATCACTATCTTCTCGTTCATCATCTATTTGCTAGAGCGGGCACCAGTAATATCTCCATATGTCCTGTCTCATGCTAGTAGAGCCCAAGGGCATCTGCCTGCTCCAGGAACATAAAGAGCCTCAAACCATTATATAAGGTCATGAGAATGACCTAATATAAATGTTACTGGTAGGGGCCGGAGGGATAGCCCAGCAGGTAGGGTGTTTGCCTTGCCTGTGGCCGGCCCATGCCGCCCGGGTTCGATCCTCGGCATCCCATATGGTCCCCCGAGCACCGCCAGGAGTAACTCCTGAGTGCAGAGCCAGGAGAAACCCTTGAGCATCGCCAGGTGTGACCCAAAAAAGCAAAAAATAAATAAATAAATAAATGTTACTGGTATTTGGCATATCAAATAGAACACGAGCAGCTTGCCAGGCTTGCCGTGTGGGTAGCATACTCTTGTAGTCATCTCGTGAATCAAGAAGGTTTGGAATGGTGAGAAATTTTAACGGGGTGAGGTGACACATTTCAAAATTAATGGTTTGCCCTTAAGAAACTCGCCAATTATATTTAATTGATTTTGTGTAGTAAATGGAGACAAAGAAGCAAAGTTAAAATAAACTTATTTTCAATTTATGTGTCATAAAATCTATTCCAAATCTAATACATTCTTAATAAAATTTAACAATAAGGCTAGTGAAACATAATAGGAAGTGTTAAAATCAATATATAGGAGTAAAAGAGAGAGAAGCTTTAATAAAGCATCATTAAATTATATACTAATATTATTGATATAATCATGCAATTGATTTTTAATTAGTAACTGAATATGCATAATATCCTTTTGGGTTCTAGTAAGAGTTCTAATTTAGGATTAACATTATAATAAAATAAAATTATAAGAATAATAAACAATGTGGTAAATTTTTAATATATATCTCTATTAGAAGGTGGATGGAAAAAAGACAAAATCCAAAGTAAATCCATGCAAAGTTGGTCTTAAGTTAATAGACATGAAAAAAAGTGTTCATCTAAGTAAAAATCAATGTCTGAATTGACCTGTATTTCCTAGTCTATAAAAGTTGAGTATCTCCTTCAGTTGAAATACTTACACTGAGCTGAAGAAAGGTTAGATGGGGAGAAACAGTGGAGAATTAAAAAATAAAAAAATACATGCAACAGAATGAATAACAATGAATAATAATGTGAGCAGATATACATAAAATTAAATTACAGAGAAAAATATAGAGAGAAAATGTCATGCTTTATCAAATATGTGTTTGAATTTTACCAATAATGATACTTTTCTTCTAAAGGTAATGGAGTCATGAGGCCGGAGCGATAGCCC